>JAOBRD020371730.1:0-37227 GCA_027575215.2 Hydrozoanthus sils
GGGGTTGGGGGTTGGTGGAAGTGACGTTTCTCTGTGACACGTCGTGGGTAAATTCGATATTTTTGTTAAAAAATTCTGGACTTTCTGGAAACATTTTGGAAAGGGATATAAAATAAGTTTTGCCTTATATTCATTGACCAGTTCCTTTTAATTTCACAAAATTTATGTTTTTTATATAGCAGTCTGGGATTTGTGCAGACTACTTTGTGTTTACTTACGATTTGATTGCAGATAAAGGCTGCGGTATTCAGATATTAAAAACGCGAGAAAGTAGTATCTCTGATGATTTTATTATATTTCAGCGCTGTCAAGACTTGCTCGCCGCTGGGCGTTCTTTATATGTTTTTAAAATAGTATTTATACACTGTTAAATTTGAAACTATGATTTTATTTTAAAAACTCAATATCGAGTATTCTTCACAGCGAGCCAAAAATCGATGAAATTAGCCACAAGCTCATTCAATTCTGTTGAGCTCGCCGGCAGTCTGACAGCTGATGTAACTTTTTTTCTCTAGAACGTGTTCTATATATATTGTTGCTTATTTCATTTGGTGATAAGTTAGACGATTACTGTTTTTTTATAAATTTGAAGTCTCACTGGCGTTTGAGGGGAATCAAATCTTCATTGAAGCATTTAATGATAAAACTGACTTCAGCGAGGACATTTTAAATAAAGTCCTAGTACCTTTACAATGTTTTCGGAGCACAAAAAAGTCGATAAATTATTTTGACGTTTCTAAAGGGGGTTGGGGGGGAGGGTCTCGAGGGAAACGTAAAATTGACGTTTCTTGTGGGCAAATCGATATGTGAGGCTTCCCTTAAAAGAATAATGGCTTTTTGATTCATTAAAAACATTTATTTATATGATAGATTTGTTGACACAATTTGTCGGAACAAAATAAAAGACGAAGGTTTGAGAGAATGGATCGCAAAATCTAACTTTGGTTTCGCTATCAAGAATATTCTCACCATATCAACCCAACTTTTGTTGCTACCACTTCTTTGTAAAAAGAAAAGGCCTCTCTAAAAGTTTTTTGTAATGGGTACTGATCGAGTAGGATTCAGTTTATCATTGCCTGATTTCTTCTCAACTCAAAAGGAACATTTGCAACCCCTCTTAAAGAGTATGTATCCGAATCATGGAACTTTTTCTGTTAGAATGGTTTCTGAAAAAGAAGAAAAGTTTTGTTTATTTCATTAAAATAACTCCTTTGGTTGCTGAGATATTAAGGTTTTTGAAGTATGCAAATTGCCAAAGTTGTGACGTCATATAAGGGACTCCATTGGGATAAATTACAGTACAACATATATAACATGTGTTTGTGTTTTAGCTAAACAGGATCATTGGTCTCGTATTTCAAGAAATGAATTCAAGAAACGATTGTTGTTTTGTGATCGATATCCTTCCACTTGTGAGTTCCTCATATGACGTCATAACTTATCTAATTTGCTAACTTGAAATACCTTAATATCTCAGCAACCAAAAGAGTTATTTTGATGGAATAAACGACATTTTACTTTTTTTCAAAACCCTTTCTAACAAATTTCATAATTTGGGTATGTACACTTTGAAGAGTTAAGGCCCCTATCTAAGACAAGGACCTCAAAAACCATACCCTGGCGGGCGGCACGTCCCTATATAGTAAACATATGGGAGTACCCCCCCCCCCCGTCCGGGCCTTCACTCAACCGAGATGGCAGCAGATTTGTTCTCCCACCCGTAGATAGATAGATACTTTAATGGAATGCATTGCATCCGTGTGTGGGGCTGAATTGCGTATTAAATGTTAAAAATTTAATATAACTTCAAGTAATATTTCAAAAACGATATATACTATAACAAAGTTAAAACTAAAATTTAATGGAATCTTGCGGCTAAAATCTGAAGGCATTAGTATCAAGTAAAAAAATATTAAATCTTATCAACATCGTGCCAAAGACCATTGTAAAACTGTTCTTAAATCTATTAGTTTTAAAACGCGGAAGACTTAGGAACGTTGGTGCCTCAGTTAAAACATGTGGGAAAAGTTGGCGGTAAAAATTTCCTCAGCTTGTGCTGGCTATTGTTAACTATGTTTTCAAAAATTTGCTGGAATATGTTGTTATTGTATGGAACAATACCATCAAAAGGCACTATCAGAACAGATCGCAACCGTTGTGAACAAGGTCACAGCAGTGACCAAAAGCTTAACGTATTCTTAGTTTTCATTTTCAAATTCATTAATTAATCACAGTTTCTTTGTTGTGTAGGAAAAGAGTTGGTAGATGAAGGTCATAGCTGATTTAATGGGAGCATGCGTAATTTAGTGCTCAGTGGACTCAAACCTTTCTATTGAATTCCTGTGCTCTGCAGGTTCATCAAGTTGCGACAGATCAAGTGTTTGAAACGTTTTCGCATCTGGGTTACAAGAAATCACTTCCAGCGCTAAGAACAGCCGCAGGACAAGGGAGGATAGCACAAGTAGAAGAACTGGCTAAAGTGTTTGAACAGGATGCAAAGAGACTACAGGAGGTTTGTAAGGAGCTGCTATGGAGCTCATTCCTTATACTAGCATATGTTTGACCTTTATTCCGTAGTATTTTTTACTTTTTAACCAAAGATAGATAGACAGATGCTTTTATTTTCCCGGGATAATTCCTTCAGTAATTTTACAAATAAATCACTGTTACTTACGGAAGCCTTAAATGTTAAAAAGTACTATAACAATATAATAAAATCCTAAAAAATTAAGAAATATAAAAATGTTATATAAAACACTAAAAAACTATAAGATAAGGAAATATTTACAAGGTGCAATAAAAATATGTCTTATCTACAAGTGTTGATTGTAAAGCATGCCGCCATGGTAGTAAAAAGCCTTCTTTGTTGTTTCTAACTTGAGTTTTTTGACAGTCGTATTTGGTACTTGTTTTTTAGTATATTATTAACCAATGCTAAAAATGTTTCTCTCGTCTTTCAGAAAAAATTTTCATACTTCAAATAGTGTAATGACTAATCGTAATTAAATTGTAAAAGGTTCCAGTCTAGGTTTTCTTTAGAGTATAAATAAAAACGCCAATAAGATAAACCTATTTCAAAAATGACGGCGATCTCAATATATTTTTGTAAGTGCATTCAAATTAACCTTTCCAGCCTCGTCCTCAAGTTAAACTTTCAAGAGAATATGTCATCCAAGCGAGGCTAGAAAGGCTAAGTTGAATGCACACAAAAAATATTAAAACCGCCGCCAATTTTGAAATAGATGTATACAATTCAAAATGGTAATAAAAGTTAATATAAGACAAACGTTTTCGACTTATGAAGTCATCTCATAAGTCGAAAACGTTTGTTTTGTATTTTCTTACCATAATTTTTTATATTTAAAGTTTTCTTTGTTTAACGCATTTTCAATTTCAATGAAATAAAATTTAAAATCTGACTTCTTGAAGTAGCAAAACGTTAAAAAACACGGTGTTTCAACTGAAACCCCCTCTCCATCAGGTAGTTGGAGATCCGTTTGCTATCTGCGTATATGGTTGATGGTGAGGAACGCCTTCGTTGTAGGACTCGGTCCCAAATATGGGACAGCTGAGATGGGAGCCCACTGTTTCTATTTAGGGAGGGGGTGGCGAAACATTCCCAGATGCCTTTTTTTTATTTCTCTTCTTATAAGCAGACGGCAAACGGATCTCAAGTTACCTGATGAAGGCCGAAGGTTTTCGGTTGAAACTTCGTGTTTTTAATGCTTTTATTATTTCCAGTAATCACTTCAGGTTTTAAATTTTATTTCATTGTATTTCAACTGAATGAATTGATTTAAAATTACATTCACTCTCATATTTCATTTTCAAATTTTCGTTGTCATGTTCGCTTCAGTAGTCATGAGAGTATCACCATCGCCCTGGACGCTGTATTCGGTGTTTTAGCAGGCCAAAATGAAGGGGTGCACCACCCTGGCATTTTATCCTTTCATCCAGCTCCCTGTCGTTTTCAGATCCTTTCATAATGAAATTGTAGACAAAATCCAGTAAATTGTATTGCTTCAACTCTATATTTTTCCAAGTTCTTGAGTATTTTGAACAATCACTCAACACAATGTAATTCTGTGCCAAAATATTCATTCAGGAATTTCAGTGCTTGCTGTCTTAGTGTTTGCTTTGTAACTGCCCAATCAGAGTGCAGATGCCAGAAACAGCTGTTGTTATGTTCTGTGACAGGGCACCCCATCACTTCGTTTAGCTGGCTAGAACACTGTGTACTATCTGTTCCAATAGCCTTCTTTCTTTGATAGGTCTCAAGAGTAGCAAGAAATATGTCTGTAACGGAGCCAATTGCTATTGCTGCTAAAAAAGTTGAAGAAAATATCGATATGTTATGTCCTCAGGTAAGTATTTTATCTGTTCTTTCAACCTTTGCAAAGTAAGCTTTGTATTGCGAAGTCAAAAACTTCGTAATCCGATTAAAGACCGAATTCCAATCGTACCTGATACCACGACAGAGCTCGAAGCTAACTTTTTGTTGCCAGCTGGTTACCAGGGCCCGGTTCCCGAAAACCCGATTAGTGCTAACCCAGGGTTAATTACCTTGACAACCAATAAGTTTGTTAGGAGTTAACCCTGGGTTAAGTTAATCAGGGTTTTGAGGAACCAGGCCCAGAGGCAGAAATTTGGTAGCCTGAGCATAAGTGTTGGTAGCCATATTCCAGCCAACCAGCATCTTCCTTTTTTTAAATCAATTTATTTCAAAACATGTAAACTACCAAGATTAGGGTGAAATAAGTATTGTTGTTGTTGTTGTTGGCTACAAGTCTTAAAAATCTAGTAGCTAGCGTTCCTTTTTTGGTAGCATTGACCACCTGTAAATGGCAAGTTCGAGCCCTGAACAATCTCAGCAAGTTGTCACTGATACAACCAACTCCTTCTAAGAAATAGTTTTGAACTTGTTTTGTTTCACCTATTTTTCTCGCTACACACTAGCCAACTATATATTCTGCCTTGCTGTGTCTCGCTTTCAATACGGACAGCGATATAAACCAATATTATTCGGCAACAAGCCTACCTGTAAATCTACGGCCCAGCATGTTCCTAAACAAGGTTTAACTTAGTTAATAGGTGCCAGGTAGCAATTGGCAAAGGTTACCTTAGTTTCATCTGCACAAGGAAGTCTGAAAGGTTCACACGGTTATGAAAAGTCAGTGAAATTCATGGAGTTTGAAAATGCATTTCCCAGCCCTGGAAAATCATGGAATTTCAGTTTCTCATTCTCCCATTAAAATATTCGAAAGGTTAACATTATGCTTAATACTTTCAAATAACTTGAAAAATAGATTGAACTTGTACCATAGAAAATTGAATCTCGTTCTTCAGAATGTAGCACGTATTTCTTGAACAGTTGATAAATGGGATAATTAACAATTATTCCAAGAGCATGCGTTAACTCTCATATCCAACAAGCGCGAACGGAACATTTGTTTTATTACATTTCTTGAGTTTTCCAAACCTATCGATACCTAAAAATGACAGCTATAACTTATCCAGAACTATTTTTCAACTTTGCAACATTACAAGTCAGTTTCCTTATATACACCTTTTTTGAAGAAAGGTTCACACATAAAAAAAGATGTGACCCAAAGTTATGAGAGACTTGCATGTGCTCATTAATTCGGTACACTTTTGTGACTGTTCGCTTTGGAATCCATGCTGTGCAGCCCGTTCGTTCCTTCAAAACTCAGCAACGAAATTGGCTAATGAATATTTAATGATGATTTCCACAATTCTGTTGGATCATATATGTTTTACATGAAAAAGGTTCAATCTATCTTCAAAACGATGTATATAATGGTGAATTCGATGTATCAGCTTATAACCGTGATTGAGTGAACCAATCAGAACGCTAGAAACGTAATATTCGAGATTGAACATTTATTAAAGATGGTTAGTATCTTAATTCTGTTTATAGGTCATCGATGCCGCTAGAACCCTGTCAGGTCATCCTATTAGTAAAATTGCCCAGGAAAATATGGAAGTATTTGTAGATGTCTGGGAAACTCAAGTCGATGAGTTAGGAAAGGTTCTTCGCAACTTGACTGCAGGAGGCGATATTGGTCGACGTAAGTGATTTGGTGTTGACTAGAGACTTTGTTAACTTATGCAGTATCCCCCGTTTGAGCAGGCTCCGATTCAAACATTTGTGTAAAAAAATGTTAAATGGTCCATTCTGACTAGCTGCATTGGATGCACTTAAAACACCGATAAAGTAATAAACCTAAAACAGACGTTTTGCCAAAAGCAACTCGGGTTAACTAAAATTAATATATTTTTTTTAATCTTAAAGCAAGGAATAGTTCTTTTGAAAGGTAATTTTAGTCGTGAAAGCTCCAGACAATTGAAACAAAATTTGCTCATATATCGTAACAAAAGTTGGCAATAAAGTGTATATAGACATAAAATCAACATCATAAAAAGTTCTCGGTCCTTTAACTTTTAAGTTAACACCAACAACTGGAAACAAGGAGCGTTAGAAACTCGCATTAACTTTAAACAAGTCTAATATGAACGAGGCAAAATGGCCGACAAAAGACACCCGGCCGCCCCGGGGCGAGTTAATGGTGCAGACTGCTGACTGGCTGGAGGTGTGCTGGCGTACGGACCCTTGTTATCCTAAACAGTCTCGTTTTCCTCTTTTGGTCTATCTGTTATTGTTCTATGAATACTCTACTCTCTGAATTTTATTCCAAACCTTTTTTCATATACTACGACTACGTCTTCTTTTATGTCTTTATCTCTTGGGAACATCTTGGTCTAGCTTACGTAGAAAGTGCTGACAACTCTCTAAATTTGATGTCCTTCGGATCTTTTTTCTTTTTACGTTTACATACCAAAAACAAGGTTCAAATTTGTTTCTATAGTATTACTTACATAAAAGAATAGGTGCCGAAGCTTGGAGTTATTTTAATTTCCTTGTGCTTATGCTATGTTGCTCAACGAACTTGACTTAAGAGTAGAAAATCTCTCAAGTTTCTGTCAGGTTGAATCCAGAACAAGAACAAAGTCGAAGTTACGTGCTTCTTTACCATTGCCTTATTTGTAATTGTGTTATGGTGCTCTCGTTGTGCATTAAGTTTCAGACGAGAAGAAAGATCCTCTTGTAAAAGTGAGCCAGTGAAGCTATCTCCGAAAGTGGTCGTTTAAGATTACTGGGAATAGCAGGTAACAGGGTACTTGATCGCCTGACTTTTGGATAAACAATTGAGCCTTCTAAGTTTCTCTAATATCCTTATCAAGGAACCGATTTCTCTTAGTTCAAAATTCCTCATTCTATTTAATTTGTCAAGGTTTCCTCTTTCTTGTTATCAAGGTTACAGGTTGCCTTTTAAAGGTTCCTCTTTCTATCGTTTTAAGGCTTCAATTTACTTTACCAAGGGTTCCCATATAAAGATATATAGTTTCTACTTTGTTTTTATCAAGGCTACACCTTTCTTATCAAGCTTTCTCTTCATCCTTATCAAGAATAAAAGGAGGAGGCACGCTTCGCTGTGTCAAGATCTTCATCCTTTTCGAGATTTCACTTTACCTTACCAAGCTTCCTTTTCATTTTCATCAAGGATACACTTTATCTATTTTCAAATTGCATTTTAAAAGGTTTTTTTTGTCCTTATCAAGGCAACACTTTACCTTTTCAAGCTCATGTTACTCTTAAGGTTACACTCAACCATAACATTATTCCTCTTCATCTTATCAAGGTTCTTGTAAGCCTTGTAGAGATTACACTTAACCTCATCACCGTTGTTGTTCATCTTTATCAAGATTCTTCTTATCCTTGTTGAGGTTCCACTTAATTATATCAATGTTCCTCTTCATCCTTATGAAGGTTTTTATTATCCTGATAGAGGTGAACTTAACCTCATCACCGTTGTTGTTCATCTCTATCAAGGTTCTTCTTATCCTTGTTGAGGTTCCACTTAATCATATCAATGTTTCTCTTCATCCTTATCAAGGTTCTTATTATCCTGATAGATGTGAACTGTAACCTCATCACCGTTGTTGTTCATCTCTATCAAGGTCCCTCTTATCCTTGTAGAGGTTCCACTTATTTATAACAATGTTCTTCTTCATCCTTATCAAGGTTCTTATTATTCTGATATAGGTGAACTTTAACCTCATCACCTTTTTTGTACAACTTTATCAAGGTCCCTCTTTTCCTTTTTGAAGTTCCACTTAATTATATCATGGTTCCTCTTCAACCTTGTCCTTTACATGTGGCGATTCTTGCGCTTTATACCTCTAACTCTTCTTTCCTTTTGAAAAGTATCGTTAGGTTCTTCCTTTTCCAGACTAATTGACATGATGTTTTAATAAGAACAAGCTACGTTTTTTGAGTGTTACACATATAAGTTGAAATTACCACAAAAAAACTCAAGGTACATCAGCACTACTGTTGCTCTCAAGATTCGGTTTGAATACTAAAAATAAAAATATAAGCAAAGTATTATTAACAATACCTTTAAATATCTTGTTGGAAACAATAGCAATGATAGATAGACGAACTCTCACCGCAATTTCTTTAATCTGTAGGGTTTTCCTTCAGACTGGAGACATGCGTATAACTGGAACAATTTTACATCTACCACGTTTTAATCAACACAAACTCCTTTTGTATTTTAAGGAAGTCTTTAACCTAGCGTAGTTTCTCTAAAAATGAACCATCACTAGATTTTTGTCATCGTCACCACTCTAACCTTCACTAGAACGTTAATAGTAATAATCACTGGTCATTCGTAATCATCGCTGGTCATTGGTGATTATCACTGTTTATTGGTAATCATCAATGATCATTGGTAATCATCACTGGTCATTGATAATTATTAATTGTTTCTGGTAGTTACCATTGGTCATTGGTAATCATCACTGGTCATTGGTAATTATCAAAGGTTTCTGGTACTGTAGTTACCATTGGTTATTGGTAATCATCACTGGACATTGTTATTTATCACTGTTCGCTCGCATTATTCTGTTATTTTCCCTTGCAACAACAACCATCATTTCCCTCAAAATCAATACAATCATCAACGTTCACTCCACCTCTAATAACAATCATCAGCGACGTCCTCACCATCACCAAACTGATCAAAAAACAAGAATCGGCTAAACATTTTTTGATACTAATAGCCGGAATAATTTATTTTACATTATTTCAACTCGTTTTAGTTCGTTGACTATAATTAAATGCCATAAGCAGGAAAGGTAAAAGTTTTGTCAGTTTTTTGGTTGTATAAAGTGTCTCTCTAACTTTACCATAGTTTTGGACTAATAATTTCTGTCAAACCGTCAGATAATGAAAACCTTTTGTAGGTTTAAGATGCATCATAATGCTCATGACATTTTCTCAATAAAATGTAAAATTCAAAGAATTACGGTAAAACATGAAAAAAACAATAAAACGCACAGCCATGAATTTTATATTAAAAAATGTGAAGGCCTTTGTTGTCATGTTTATCACACGTTAATAAATTTAAGCTGATATTAAAACTTTTAGTAATGAAACTAATTTAAATAAAAAGTTAAAACGTCTGTGCAAAGAACTATTCTTTAAGTCGTATCAACGCACTCTATTAATAGTAAACGGTAACTAAGATTTAAAAACCTCCAGTCCTCACCTATATATCAAGTGTAGATGAATAAAATTTCTTTTGGCTTCCTAACCTCCCGATAACTCGGACCTAACGATTACTGGAACCAAATTGATTTGCCCTCGAAAACATATACAATAATTTTACGCTCGGTAACTCCCGATATCTCGAACCACTTTCAATTTCAATTGAAATGTAGCTCACCCGGGTTGGGGAAAGTTGGCAATGGAGTTAAAGTATTGTCCAATCCTAAATAAACTTGATGGGAAGAACTGGTTGTTTCTTCAACTTTGAAATTTAACTTCGATAGAGAATGAAGTCGACCACATTTAGAGCCGTATCATTTCAAATTGTAATAAATTGATTGAATTTAAAAACCTTAAACCAAAGATTCATCCCTAAAAAATGCGAGGTACTGGAAATGAAAAATATTAAACAACCCTTTTTATGATGTTGGGATTCTCTGTATACTATAGACCCCTTCACGATTGTAATTGCATCATGGGTAATTGGGGCAAGAATTACAGAGAAACCAGTAACGAACTGAGAATTATCAATGATTTCTTGCAAAATGATACGTTTTAAACGCTCGGCTTTTCAGAAAGGCAAAGTAAGTTCACATTCTAACCACACGCTCATTTCTGGACCAGTTGGTCGAAAATTACTTGAGAAATAATGGAATTTTGTTAGAAGTCTATTGTTTTTGAGCGAGTCAGTTCCACACGATCGCTCTGGCAAACAACACATTTGCCATGAGATTAGACGGTTTTCGTGTGATTTGTAACTAAACACACCGAAAAATTAGCAGGTGTGTAGGATTAGAGCTGCCCTTGGCTGTCTGAGAAGCAAAGTATTTGAAATAAAATTGTTTGTGAGCAATCGTCGAAAAACTCTACTTCGCTACTCGGCTTTCTATAATTCTTGCCCCAATTACCCATGATGCAACAACAACCGTGAAGGGGTCTGTTGTATTAAAGCTGATATATCTTAGAACGAGCTTGGATGCCCTTAATTCTGTCCGGTGGAGTTTTCAGCATTCTCTGCTTGAGTTAAGCTCGAGGAACATTGTTATAATGATTTTATTACATGCTTCTTTGTGGAATAACGGGGCAAAAAAGTTGGGAAATGGTTGGTAGAATTTAGCACGTGAATTTGTATGGTATTTTCAGATCTGTTTGCATAAATCCAGCCTTTGAAGACCGTGCAAAGTGCTCATTTACCAAGAAATTCGTCTTCAAACACTTTGTTCTGCCCCCAGTTGATTCCAGGAATGAAAATTAGATTCTACATTTTTTTATTCTTAGAAAAATATGAAGTTATAGAAAACAAAAAAGATCTGTTTAAGTTCTTGTGATGAAGTAAATCATCTCAAGACTAAACGTTTAGTAATGGTCGTGAAAAGAAATAAATATATACATTTGGCGAGGAAGGGAAATACAGTTGAAATATACGTATAGCATCTTTTTTCACCTTCCAACACACTCGTCCGAAAAAATAAGTTTAAATGCCCCGACCGGGAGTTGAGCCCACGTCTCCTGGTTACTAGTCAGGCGTGATAACCACTACACCACTGGGACTCACCATGCTGGCAACACAGCAATTACCGAGGTATAGAGTTATTAAACATGGATGATCCTTGGGGCCCAATATTTTCTTAACTCAGCTTAAACTCAGTGAAATCATCTGTCTGTAGAATGAATTTCTTTTGGTCTAAAGATCGTAAGACCGTAATATGTACCTATGTACTCTCAAAGAATTCAAGTGACGTCTGTCCAAATAAAGTCTTGAAAAAGCAGTGTTAAACCTCAAGGCTATGAGAAGATGACCAGTACGTATACTATCGTTACAATTTCGAAAAACGTAGAAGTTTTAAGGAGCGAATGACTACAGCAGCTGAAGATGTATCAACCAAGCCACCGTGAGCCCTCAGTAAGCATCTGCCTCTAGAGTGCACAGCGGTAACTTCAATTAATTCAGTCGATCACAGTTCACGTACTTGGAGTCTTTGCTCACTCTTCGGCGCATCTCTTATTGTTTTGGTTTTTTTTGCGTTTTGCATGATATCCAAATGCTTTTTTAGTAGCTTCCGAAATATTTAAACATTTTTGCCATTTATTGTAAACTACTGCAGAACTTGAGTCGGCCTGCTTACTGTTTCGAAAACAGTACACAATCCGTGAAATGTTACTGTTTGGATGGTCATTGAATACTTTTTTCTGCCAGTTGGTGCATTTCAAATTGTCTAATATCCTCGTCAAGCTGCACATCGACATCTCGGTTTAAAATCTAAAATATAGGAAAAGATTTAAACTTCACCATTTTGAAGCGTATAAAAGATTTTTAATGCGAAGACAAAACATAATTTTCTTCCGACTTATACAGGGACCCGCACTATAAAATGGCTTGTGCCAAGCGTTCGTCACCTTCAGTTGTCACACAACTTCCGAAGAGACATGGCATAGACTTTTTCAAAAGTGGCGGCGATTTTATTATTGCATCCAAATTAGCCTGGCAAGCCTCGTTAACGTTCTTGAGTTAAACTTTCAAAAAAATATGTTACCAAAGCGAGGCTAGACAGGCTAGTTTGAATGCACACAAAAGAATATTAAAATCACCCCCAGGTCTTTGAAATAAGTTGACTTTTCGTGTGTAAAATTGCTTCATATAACATTTTATGAACAGATTAACTGATTACTACAGATTTTGTTGATTTTTTCAGTTCAAAGAGAAGAAAACTATAACAAAATATTTATACAGTAGTGGTAAAAGGAAACACAAGCATAACATGCGAAGTTTCGATGAAACACGCATTTTGCTAATTAGCGAAAGTTTATAAGAGGTGTGATAACTTCGCCGAAGAAGGGACAAAATTTTCCTATTTAAGAAATTTTACAAATATTCAAATTTTGGCGGTTATGAATATCTTCATTTTTGTCGCTTAGAGAGAAATTTAACCGACGCTTAGTCCAAAATTGGAATTTTGAAAGATGCGAGGAATGTGTGGAACGGGCTATCTCTTTTATAGCGCGGGACCTTGTTTAAGAAAATCAGGGGAGCGCTTAATCAGCAGAAACCTTCCCGTAATCTTGTGATGAAAACACTCTAAATATTGCATTTTTGTTAGCACTTCATTCAGATTATTTATTAAAGAAACTTTCTCGACCTTTATGCATGATGGACAGGGCCCGTATGCCACGTGAAAAGCCTGGAATTCCTTGAAATGTATGTTCAAGGACATAAATTATTTATGAAAGATTCTTTTTTTCAAAGTTATCTGGAATTATTTTTGAATTTTGAGCTTACAGTCCTCTACGTATGATTTTACCGATTGATTAGTTTTTGGTGCTTATTGTCTGTTTTGGTGTAAAATGTACTAACCCTTTTCCTGCTAATTTTATAAAAATCAAAGTCAATGATTTTAAAATAAATACAAACTTCAGAATTTGGTGAAGCAATAGACATTTTTAGAATATACTTGTAAAAACAAAGAAAATGAACGGTCACTTAGTAGGTTTTCAAGCAATGGTTTGAGAACATTTTTATTTTATATGAAACCGTTTTAAGCAAGATAAGAGTTGAGAAAGACGTTGTTTGCTTTGGTGTACAATGTACTGAAAAATATGTTTTGTTTTGTTTTGGTATTTGTGTGCTTGATTCGATACATCTTCAGAACTATTGCTCTAGCGTGCGTCACCAATAACATTATAAAACTTCTTCAGTTCACCTCTGGTTGCTGCCACCGGGGTCAAATTCGACGATATGTATACACCATATACATGACACATACAGTTTTACGGCTTTTCTTTAACATTTCAAACTCGACGCCATGTTTTTGTAGCACTGCTAAAGTGCGGGTGCTTACTAGAGGCGGGTGCTTGCACGAGGAATTACGGTGAGTTTTCAATCTTACTACAGTTACATTTCCTTATCTACAGTTATTTCAAAAGTGGTTTTCATAGTCAAAAGTCAATTTTGCGACCGATAGGAATCATGGGTGTAATTATAAAGGGTTAACTCAACACCACTTACGATTGTACCCATAATCCCTTTGGGTCACAGCATCAGCTGTTGGCTGCGACAATTTGCTTTGAAAGAGCTGTACGTTGTCTGAACCCCTTGTCACCATAGAAATCTCTTTCGATGTTATAAGTGGTTGAAATGCGGTACAGCCTCTTTTTTGGATCAGTCAATCGTTGTATTAACGTGTTCCATTCTATTATCTATCGTAATACTGTCAACCAAAGCCCTTGAGCAACTCAATGTTTAAATGTAAAGTTGGTT
Organism: Hydrozoanthus sils; assembly: GCA_027575215.2. Classification (NCBI taxonomy): domain Eukaryota; kingdom Metazoa; phylum Cnidaria; class Anthozoa; order Zoantharia; family Hydrozoanthidae; genus Hydrozoanthus; species Hydrozoanthus sils. The sequence continues at coordinate 13,890 of JAOBRD020371730.1, forward strand.
ATTCGAAAAACTATCGTTCCATCGTAATTAACCATACTAATTTGTCCTTAACAACGTTCTAACTGGCTGTTATAAAGTTGTTATAACATTCTAACTGGTGTATAATGTGGAATAATAACGTTCTATAAACTAACGTTGTTCGACGTAAATTGATTTTAAATGTCATATGAAATAATCAATTAAAACAATTCTAAGTTGTTAAACAACTAATTTCTTGTCTACATCCTAGAATATTCCTTAAAATCAAAGTGATTTAATGAACTAATCAGAATCTAGTGACCGTTGCGCTTGTGAGATATGACAAGCGCAACGCGTATGACTTTGTTTATAGTTTGCTGTGGGAATTTGAACCGGTTTGTAAGCTATGCCCAGCAAAGCCGAAACAGTTGTCTACGGCTGCTAACACTCAGACTCAAATTATTTTTAGGGTTCAGTACAGGCTTTAGTTCCTTCTGACCCGTGAGGCATTAGTACCATTTTACTGGCAGTCTCCATATATCATTAGTACGCATGTGCAACACTGCTGATTAATGAGAGTCTAGCTTACTAATACTGCTGGCCGAAGTGACTGCAGGTTTACTTGGACTAGGGTTCTACATGCGACTAAAATGCATTGCGCGCAGATACTCTGTTAAAGAATTGTTCATACAGTATGGTTCGACTTTTCAAGTCTTATAACTTAAATTTACAGGAAACTAAGAATATTTTAACAAGCGTTACCCATCGACATTCTAACTACTGTAATGTTATATATTTTTTCTGTTAAACTTTGCACCCTGTAGGATGCTGTTTTGGGACTGGTTACTTATTTTGCCATAACGCTTATTTTGCGAAACTATTCTAGGTTTTTTCAAAAAGCGCCTGTAACCCACGAGAGTGATTCATTACCAAATTCATGTGAAGAAAACAGTGTTAAAACACACTTGTTTTACGGGAGATATTTCATAATACAGTCAATTAGTAACATCTTGAGCAATTCTAATTTACTTTGAGCGCGCAGCTGAGTTATGCTGGATTGTTTTGGTTGCGTCGTACCTACAGACAATAGATTTATCTTTGCAATTGTGAAGTCAAACTTTAAGACAATAGTTTTATTGCTGCAGCCAAAAATTAGCAAATTTCCTCAAACATTCAGCTTAATTTTGCCACGTCAAACTTGAACAAAACCTTCCTCAAACTTGCACGGAAGTAATGTCTTTTGAAAATTTTTTTTTTTGTTTTCATTGCCGAGGAAGACAAAAATTTTGCTCGTTCCGAGAAGCAACACGTCAACGGAGCTCGCGGCGTGTGCAATACGACAGATGAATTAACAGTTTTAACATAATGAAGAGTAACCATCTACACTTATTCACTCAAAGGGGAAGCGACCCGTATATGGAACGCTTGTGTAGAGATTAAGCAGAGTTTCTTAAAATAAAATGTCGACACGGCCTAAAACGAATAACTTGATCTTTAAGAGATGATTGAAGCTGTAAAAGCTTTTTAGTCGACTAAACTCTGTTTCTGTGATAATATTCTGAGAACTGCATCGTTTGTGTCGATTTGTGGTGCTCATTTTAGACAAATGTTAGTTAAGTGTCTTCGCAGTTTTTAGGCTCGGTAAACTTTACTGGACACTTTTTGAACGCACAGCAAGTTGAAATTGTCTGCAAGGTGAAGAGCCGCGGCCGAACTGACACAGTTCCTTTGATTCTTCTGTACGTGTTTTATTAAAGCTAAATTTACCCAAGCTAATGTATCTGCAGTCACTAAAGTCAGCGGTAACCACCAATGGAACTGTCCTAGCTGTCACTCTGACAACGCAACAAGAGATTTCAACCATGCTGGAAAACAAATTAGATATTCTTAATTTATAGCCATGTAGCTCTAGAATGTAACGTCTGGAAAAAGCAATGAAATTTCCTCAAGGTCTGACGATTTCAGCTTTTTCGGAAACTTCCGTGAGCAGTTTATTCCATATTCCGAACTAGTTGTGTGGTGGGAATAACGTGTACAAAGACTTGTAGGCCGTAAAGAATTCTCAAATGAGATTTATATTTTATTCGTATTGTTCATGTAGTAAAACAAATTATTACACTCTATTAATCGTATCGCCGGAATCAAAACAAACACAACGACTATTCTTTTTTTTTTTTTTATGCAAAATACAATACTTTTTGGAGTTTGTTGCTCGACTTCTCTCGGGCATTCAGAGAACCCAGTAACAGATTTTGCAACCTAGTTGATTATGTCTCCGCTTAAAAGTCCTTGTTCAAGAACGAACAAAACGTAGTTTAGACGGTGACCCGTTTACTCCGGAGACTGGTATACAAAGGAACCCGCCTATAATTTACAGAACAGACTGTAGCACCGGACAAAACACTGCTCTCATTGATCAAAGGTTGTGGGTTCTTCCAAGTCCCCGCTAGAATACGAGAGACTAGACCAACGGCCTAACGTCCCTGTTCACGGACGGTGTGGCGAGCGAAGACAGTTCAAACCTCGACAAAGCCGGGGATCGAACCCGGGACCTCACGGTTGGCAGTCAGAGATCTTATCAACTGAACCAAGCTCGCACACAAAGAGGACGTTAAGGTCGAACTGTTGATAGATGTTCAAAGACAGCCCCTTTTCTTGATTTATTTTGAGATCCTCGAGTAAAAGTCCGGCGCCGGAATTCGAATCCGGGTCTCTACATGGCAGACAGGCGCCTTGCCTATTGTGCTTACCGGTCAGCGGTAGAGCGGCAAACAAAAGAACAAGTTTAGATGTTTGTGACCTTCTTCCTCTGAAGTTAACGGAGGGGGGGGGGGGTTGAAAGGGTGTGCGGATCGGCGGATTTGACCAAAAATTTCGTTCGGACTGTGGATTTCAACAATAAATTCAGCGGATCTGCGGATCCAATAAATCTGATGGATTCGAATTTTGGCAAAAACTTGTGCGGATTACGGATTCAAAGCCTAATTCTAGCCAAAGTGCGGATCTCTCAATGGACGGATCGACGGATTTGGCACTGAGATTACGTGGATCGGCGGATCCTGTACCCCCATTTCACTACCGCCCCCATTAAAGTCTGCTTCAAAAATTGCAGTCTGATGGTTTAGAAAACACAGAATGCTTTCGTCCCGTGTACGTTTGGCGATGCATTTAGGCCCTAAGTAAACTTTTAATGTAACGTGAAAATTTTGTCACTCTGAGAGCAGTATGTTTTCACTTAGGATTTTGTTGAAAAGATCTGGTTCATTTAGGTAAAACGACTTTTCTAACTTTTATAGATAATGCCCCTCGCGCGAAGAGGAATATATACGCCATGGGATATGCAACCCTGTAGTCATGGACAGTGATATTGATCTTCCAAGAAATACAGGGTGAAAGAAGGTGATTGTAGTTAAGGATTACCGAATTCAGTTTGAAGCAAAAGACCAAAAGACCAGATAGCAAAGCTGGGAGATGACGACACCAAAGACAAATCTCGGTTATGGTGTTGCCCAAAATTTACGTGTAAGAGTTAACAAGGATTGCTCGTAGTTAAACAAGAAACCGCACTATAAAGGGCTTGTGCCAGGCGATGGTCATCTTCAGTTGTCACTTAACCTCCGAAAAGACATGACATGAAATAAATGGACTATTCATGTGTAAAATTGTTTCAGAATAACTAATTACTTCAGAATCATAAGCTTTTGTTGGTTTCTGTTCGAACAGAAGGAAGTTATAACGAAACACAATGCACACTAGTTGTAAAATGAAACACAAGCGAACTGTGAAATACGCAAAGTTTCGATAAATACGCGTTTTGTTAATGTGGAAAAATTTTAGGAGCTGTATAATATGTTTTCAACGAAGTCTCTTATAGAAACAAAGAACAAAACGAAATAAAAATTTACTCGCGTTTCTTTCTACCATTACTGTTTCGAACATTTCAGTTCTAAACGGTTGTGAATTTCTTTATTTTTTATCGCCGAGAGAGAAGGTGGGTGGTTTAAAATTTAACTTTTGAAAGTTGTCAGGCGTGAGAGGACCTAAACCATTTATAGCGTGGTTTCTTGTTTGAACTTAAATTGATTTGGAACAGAAATAAGAGGTGGAAGATTAGGGCAATGTTTCTAAAGTCTGAAGATGTTTAAGTGTTTATCAAATCAGTTGAATAACGAAAGGAAAGTTAATTTGTTCACAAACGAAAATAGAAAAGATTCTGACAAGTTTTCAGCCAGTTAGCACACCGCTTTGTCATTTCAGTGCATTTTCTTGCAGAGTTCCATCAAACAGTAAATACCAATAGTTTGAGAATTATCCTTTTTTGCTATTGTACCCGATTCATAGTTATCAGCTTCCTAATTGGTTGGTTCGCAATTCAAAATCATCAGTGCATGACCAAATATATTACGTGAGTTACGGGAGCAAATTTGAACTCGAAAATCGATTTCTACTGATTTGATTAATACTGCTAGAGCGAACTAAGGATCTGTACCAAGCTCATAAGAATTACGACCTTTTTTAGTTTTTTCGAAGGCTCAGTTGGTAAGACAATTGCAACTTATAAATCTTTGAAAATTGAAACTTAGAGCATATATAAATATTAAAACATCTAGCAAGTTTGATTCCCGCTTTTTTTCAAAATGAAGGTTACAAAATTCAACGGGTAATCAACGAGCAAGGTTTGAATTTTTGTATTGGATTTGTAGTTTTGGAAGTAAAACTTCTCCAGTATCGCTTTGTTTTAGGTTTTCTCTGTATTTATTTGCAGTGTCGTGAACTCAAACATATGAGAAAACAGAATACGAACCAGAAAGTTAATTGACAGCTGAGTTGCTTTCCACCACTTAAGTAAAGTGCCTCTAAAATGAAAAATTTTATTACTTCAGTGGAAAAACCTTGCTAAATGAGGAATAGCGGTGAAAAAAATGTCAAAACCGCTTATGGTTCTCGAGATGTTTTCAACTGATGACGTCACTTAATGGTTCAGACAAATTTGCATGGATGAGTTTGAGCCAAAACTTGGACTTGCTCATCGCAGCCCAACTTTGACTTAAATTCATGCAAAGATTATAGATTGGCAGCAGATTTTTAAAAAAATATGCAAATTTATCGGAACCTTTAGTGACGTCATCAGTTTAAAACATAAACATTTAACAATAATTCACCGAAGTGGAGGTAAATATCCACCAATTTCACCGACACTGAGGTGAATAATTGTTTTAGTATATAGCACACAAATTGAATAAACAATGAACCAAAAAATACTTTAATTTTAGCAATGCACCGACAAAAACACAAGTATTCGGGCTAGTTTACAAAAACATTTACGTGCGCCGTCGAGCTATCAAGTAGAAGTCACATGACATTATCAGTCAGGAATGGTTGATTTACTTACCATTAAATACTTACAAACCAAATTTTGTTGCCAATTTTGTGTTTTTGGAGACACCTTCATCATTTACTGAGCTTATTTCTTCTTCGGTAACCGAAGCGAAACGGGAAGCAATTTTGTTTCCGTCTCTTTCGCTGTTTAGAGGTAAATAGCACTGGATATTTTACCTCCGAGCGATCTGAGTTAACCAATCAGAACGCGCGAAAATGGATATTCACTTGTGTAATAAATACTAATAGGATCTATTCCTCATTTAGCAAGGTCTAAACGCATTGTTCTCAGGAATCTCCAAACAGCAGCTAGAAAGACCCCAGCACGTTCAGAACACTGCAGCGCGTTTGCTTACTGGGACGAGCAGTTGTGAGCATATAACTCCCGTGCTTCGTGAACTCCACTGGCTTCCCCTTGTTGTGAGAATCAATTTTAAAATTCTTCTGTTAGTTTTTAAGTCCTTAAACTCCCTGGCTCCTCCTTATCAGAGGGATCTTTTAGAGCCATACACTCCAGCTCGTTTCCTACGTTCTGCCAACAAGTTCCTCCTTTCTGTCCCAAGTTGCAAACTAAAAACGTATGGGGAAAGGGCTTTTTCCTTCAAGGCACCAACCCTTTGGAATTCTCTTCCCCTTGAGCTGCGTTCATTAACTTCTGTAGATTTTTTTTAAGGCCAAGCTAAAAACTCATTTATTTACAAGGTATTTGAATAGTTAGATATTTTTAAGTTATTATTGAGTTAGTTTAATCGCGTGTAAGTTAGCATTATTTTTTCTTTTCTCATTTTATTATTACTTCATGCATTATTCTTAAACGTATTGTAAAGCGCTATTGGATTTTTTAAGAAATAGCGCTATAGAAATGTGTCATTATTATTATTATTATTATTATTATTATTATTATTATTATTATTATTATTGTCCGTCCACAGAAGTAAGAAAATTGTTCATTTCATAGGCACTTTAAGCAAAACAGGTTGTTTAAACTTGAGAAAAGGGGATTGATCATTAGGAGCGTTTCACTCATTGTTTTTATGACAGTTGTTATTTGATTGGTGATTATAGACGAAGATTTCTTTGTTTTGAGTCTCGAAGGTGTTTGAATTCGAAAAAGTTTGTTTGTTAACAACACGTCAGCTGAAATCCGCCCATAAGATTGAATAGTCCAAGAGCGCGCGTTGGGCATGAGATGGTAAAGCGTAGCGCCGAGTTTGCTATAAATCATTTCATATCCAATAAACGCAAAAAGGATAATTGTTTTATTAAATTTCTTGACTTTTCCAATCCTGTGGCTGCTAAAATTTATTCAGAACCATATTTCAGCTTTGCAACACTACACAGTAAGTTTTACTTCCATATATGGTCAATTCGGTTTATGAGCTGATAACGGAAATTGAGTGAACCAATCACAACGCTAGAAATGTAATATTCAATTTTAAAAATGTAATAGTTATTGTTAGACTACATTTAAGCTTCATTAGTAGGGCTGCTAAACATATTAATTATTTCCTAAGAATCTTGTCATGAGAAACAACTCTTTGCTGCAATTTTATATTTATTTGTAAATTTTTTAAAAAAGATATTCTGATACTTTAAGGCTACTGTTACAAACTACTACTGATATTAGTGGTTCACTGAGTTAGTCTGCGAATTGGCTTAGAGCAACACTGATCACGATCAAATTTATTACGTGTTCAAAGGGTTTCGTGGCTATTCCAAAGAAAAGGCACGACTTTAACAAGCATACTTTTTTTTAGGATTTTTCACCAAGGGGCACGTAGGGACCTCGTTTGTTTTATTTTTTAAATTACGTTTCATTAGGGGGCCGTTTAAAGCATCAGGTATTTCCACTCGCGATCTTCGATTTGTTTGACCTAGTCTTGATTCGTGACGTCGTAGTCCTCCTGATGTCATTACCAAACAGTTAAATGTTACTTCTCGTACAACGATCGTGTCGATTTTGCAAATTAGGGGTATTCACGCGTCAAGGACTTTTTTGGTAATGCAAATTAGAATTGTTCACGTGAACAAGTGCTTGTTTCATTATGCGATTAGAAGAATTCATATGACAAGGTTTCGTTTGGTTATGCAAATCACGGGACAAGGTCTTTTTTGATTATGCAAATTAGGGGTTTTCACATGATAAGGTCTTCTTTAATTATACAAATTAGGGGTATTCACGTGACAACTTGTTTGATTATACAAGTTATTTTTTATTTAATTAGCTATATTTGATGAAGTACGACTAAACCAGTTTTTAAATCAAATCATCCATCGTCCACTTTAAGTGTATTAAGAAAATTACATTTTATTACAAATATTTTATCAAATCATGTTAAAACATCCTAGACGTCAGCTGGTACGCTACAGCCGTAGTAATGATAACAACATTTGTTGAAATGGAAAATAAGAAACTTGGAAAGTTTTCTTTGTGTTGGCTCTAAGGAGTTCTGCTCTACCGTTCGTGGCACTATTGTAAAACTATATTGTAATATCCTTTTGCGCCTCGTTACACTTATAGTTATACAAGAATTAGAGAAATAAAACAAATTCTATATTTTGTCCTTTTAAATACTCAAAAATATCTTATTTTAAGATAACATCAATGATACAGTACAGGGTTCGTACGAGTCATGGAAAACTTGGAAAGGCATGGAATTTTAGAATTTCATTTGTCAGGCCTGGAAAGTCGTGAAATTTTGATTAAGATCGTGGAAAGTCATGCGAAATTGGCAGAATTTAGATTGGTAACGTGTAAAAAAATATAACCAATCCACATATGTTTGCGCAAAATTACACGCCCTTTTGCTGAATAATCGATGACTTCACCGCAACGATAGACTCGCGGAGACGAAGTGCGGTAAAACCGTGCGAGAGTTAGATCATTTTAATTACTAGAGTAATTAAACTTGGTAATGCTACTATGTTTCAAAATAAGCATCCCTTTCTTCGACTTGTTTAGCTTAAAAGGGAAAAATAAAACTACTTTTGATGTATTGAAGGAAAAAATAACAATGTTAGGTCATGGAAAATCGAGAAAAACTCGTGGAAAGTCATGCAATTTCCGGAAATCAAAATAATACAAACCCTGTATAAAGAACTATTATTTGGTGGGATCAAGAGTAACGGTATGTTTTGTTGTCTCGAAACGTCAACGGTCAAGGGACAACATACTGCTTTCTTGAGGTATAAGTTAACCATTGTTATACAAAATGTCAAAGAAAAAGAAAAAAAATATTTTAAAGGGATCCTCGACTTTACGACGTTCTGGTCTAAATTAAAACTTTTGTTAAGTCTGTGTCCGAATCAACAGCACAAATTTAATAATTCTGTGCATATCTTAAGCGTCTGACAATTTAGTTTGATCACTTTCACGGCTTGAACTTTCCGCTCGCCGCCATTTCGAAATGTTCGTGTTCCGGTTGCAGTGTTATTGTTATCATCGAGAGTGGAGAGAGGCACTGCAACTGAAATACGTCACATTTCAAAATGGCGGCAAGCAGGAAGTGCAAACCGAGAAAATTATCAAAATGAATTGCTTGGCGCTGGATATACGCACAGAATTATCAAATATAAATGGCAGACATGGATGCAGACTTAAGTCCAAAATGTTGTACAGTTGAGGATTTCTTTAAACCTTATCGTCACTTTCGTTATCTTTACTACTACCACCACGATCACAATCATCATCATCAACAGTGCTGCCATTATAATCACAATCATTACCGTCATCATTATTTCCACCACGATCACATTCTTCAACTTCATTCCTGCCATTGTAATCACAATCATCACCGTCATCCTCACGATCACAATATCCGTCATCATTACTTCCATCACGATTACATACTTCAACATTATTCCTGCCATTGTATTCACAATCTCACGTGAATTATCACAAAGGTTTTACGTCCATGAAAAGCTTGAATCATCACCACCTTCTCTCCTACCCACTTACCCACCTACCCTACCCTACCCCGGTGTGAAATAAGGATAAATCAACCAATAAAGCGACGTACTCTTGGGCTTTACAAAAATATTAATGATGAAAAGATCAGGAGTGAAAATAAATCCAAGTAATTATTGGTTTGTTACCTATAATAAATTTCATTTCATTCTAACATAATCGCTTTAACTCAGGTTTTACTGGGCTTGGACTTTGTCCGACTTTAAGCGTGTAAACTCCTTGCAGAAAAATGAAAACATCGAGTGAACAGAGTTCATAACAGTGTTAGTTGGCTTGTTAATGTGAAAACGTGTAAAGAAAAAGTGGGAGGAAGGAATTTAACTACACAAAGTCAATCTTTGAAGACATTTTCTTATCCTCAACAAATGAAAAATTAGTCTAAGTTGATAAGACACGAGGGGTGCTGTTGTAGAAAAGAAACAAGTATCGGTTGTGTTTTTTATCTTCTACCCGTCCCTTGGATTAGCGTTAGGGTCAAGGTGGGGTTAAGGTTAAGTTTACATTTACGGGAGGGGTAGGTAAGTTGTTAGCATTAGAGTCAAGGTTTGGATAAGGTTTAGCTACAGCGGATGACTTAGCGCAGTGGTAAGATCTCTGCCTCTCAATCCTGAAGCTCCCTCGTTCGACGCCCGATCTGGTCGAGGGTTGAGTATTTTGGTGAACTACTTCCCACTTAAGGCCACTCGGCTTTCCATCCCTCCAGGGTCGGTAAAATGAGTACCAGCATACCTTGACCGCTTTCATGCGGCTGCCAATTGTGGCTATAAATACTTCCAGTCAGCTGGGGGTAAAATTATCATTGTAAAGCGCCTTTGAGCATTGCCGTATGGAACAAGCGCAATATAAATGCATCACTCTTCCTTTTTTTACCTTCTGGAATTAGGATGGGTTTATTCTATTAACTGATATTAACCCAGGAAGGATGAAAGACGCAAACAAGACAGTACAACTGAAGTTTCAAACTCTCCATCCCCCCCTCCCCGAACCAATTTTTCGTCGTCCCCTTGGTTGAACAGTTTTCTTCATTCTATAAATCAATATTTTCTTCAACACTTCAAGGATGGTAGGTTCTCTACCCGGGACTTCAAACTTGGTTATATCCCTACAAGGAAGTTCAAACTTGGTCAAACCCTTACCTGGGACTTCAAGTTGGTCAAACCCTTACCAGGAGTTTCAAACTTGGTCAAACCCTTACCTGGAACTTCAAGTTTGGTTGAACTCCTACAAGGGAGTTCAAACTTGGTCAAACCCTTACCTCGGACTTCAAGTTTGGTTGAACTCCTACAAGGGAGTTCAAACGTGGTCAAACCCTTATCTGGGACTTCAAGTTTGGTTGAACTTCTACAAGGGAGTTCAAACTTTGTCGAACCCCTACTAGGGACTTCAAACTTGGTCAAATCCTTACCAGGAATTTCAAACTTTGTCAAACCCCTACTAGGGACTTCAAACTTGGTCAAATCCTTACCAGGAATTTCAAAATTGGTCAAACCCTTACCTGGAACTTCAATTTGGTCAAATCCTTACCAGGAGGTTCAAACTTGGTCAAACCCTTACCTGGGACCTCAAGTTGGTCAAATCCTTACCAGGAATTTCAAACTTGGTCAAACCCTTATCTGGGACTTCAAGTTGATCAAACCCTCACCAGGAATTTCAAACTTGGTCAAACCCTTACCCGGGACTTCAAGTTGGTCAAACCCTTACCAGGAATTTCAAACTTGGTCAAGCCCTTACCTGGGACTTCAATTTGGTCAAATCCTTACCAGGAGGTTCAAACTTGGTCAAACCCTTACCCGGGACTTCAAGTTGGTCAAACTCTTACCAGGAATTTCAAACTTGGTTAAACCCTTACCTGGGACTTCAAGTTGGTTAAACCCTTACAAGGAAGTTCAAACTTGGTCAAACCCTTTCCTGGGGCTTCAAGTTTGTTCAGACTTCTACCTGGTTAAACCGCTACCTATGATTTCAATCTTGGTCAAACCATTACCCAGGGCTTTATGTTTGGTCAAACCCCTACCTGGGACTTCAAGCTTCATCAAATCTCTACCAGGAAGTTCAAAATTGGTCAAACCCTTACCTTGGACTTCAATTTTGTTCAGGTCCCTACCAGGAACTTTGATTTTGGTTAAACCGTTACCTATGATTCCAATCTTGGTCAAACCTTACCTGGAACTTTAATTTTGGTTAAACTGCTACCTGTGATTTTAATCTTGGTCACACCCTTGCTTTGTTCAAACCCCAGCCTCGAACTTCAAGCTTGGTCGAAACTCTTCCCAAGACTTAAGATACTCGAGGATAAACCTCGAACTTTTAGTTGCACAGTACTGCCAAAACTATAAGCAATTGTCTGTAGCTCTACAAAATTATAGGCTTCTTCCCGTTATGTGATCGCCCTTCCTCCTAAGAACAAATTGATACCTACATTCCCCATAACCAGATGGGCAGGCTTGCTTTCTTCAGCGAGGGTTAGTAATAGTAACTCGTGTTCGGTTCGTTTTCGATTCACAGAAGATGAGCCCAAGTGCCTAGAGGAGAAACCAACCAAATACACCAGCATTGTGGAGAGAATGATGGTATTTAAGATTTCCCCAATACTCTGCCACGTGGTATTTTGATTGACAGTCCTTGTATTGCTGTTTAGATCGTCGTGTAATTGCTAACACTGCTTTTGATCAATAAACAGAAAAGGAAAGTCTCCAGATCAAGAAGCAGCAGCTTCGGTTCTGATCAGGAAAGTGAACCAGAGAAAGCTGTGGCGGATTCCAGGGTGAGTCAAAATCGGATAGTTCGAGTTCCCCGCTTATTAAAATAATCCACTTTCCCTAGGATTTCATCTTTGAGCCAAATTTCAAGCATTTTTATATTGAACCCCGTTAACTTGAACATTGTTGAACCCCCGTTAACTCGAACATTGTTGAACCCCCTTTAACTCGAATGTTATCGAACCTCGTTATTTCAAACATCGTTAAATCTTCGTTAAATCGAACATTATTGAACCTCCGTTAACTTGAACATTGTTGAACCCCCATGAACTCGAACACTGTTGAACCCCCGTTAGCTCGAAGGTAGTTGAACCCCCATTAAATCGAAGATTGTTGAACCCCCTTTAACTCGAATATTACCGAACCCCGTTATTTCGAACATCGTTAAATCTTCGTTAACTCGAACACTGTTGAACCCCCGTTAACTTGAACATTGTTGAACCTCCATGATATCGAACGCTGTTGAACCCCCGTTAACTTGAACAGTGTTGAACCCCCTTTAAGTCGAACAATGTTGAATCCCCGTTATCACGAACATTATTAAACCCCCGTGAACTCGAACTTTTTTTTCGTTTTCCATCGGAATTCGAATTAACGGAGTTAATTAGTATGCATATGCAAGTAAATCAAACCAATATTGTTTGGCTTAATAATTTAATTGAAATTGGTCAACCTGAGGCTTGTTACTCACGGTAGATATCGCTGCATAACCTGGTATGCGTTAGAAGCATTAATATGACAATCAATTCAAATTTCAAGGCGGTTTTCTCAACACTAATAATTATAGGAGCAGGAAAAAATGTGCAAGTTGATCTCCGATGTAAACCTGATGACGTCACACATTGACCTTCACCCACTTGTTGAGACCGACAGCGAGATTGTAGAGAGAGCCAGGGAGATGTCGGAAATGGTCAACGAGATGTATCTGTTTACCAAGTATGAACTGCATATTTTGACAAGTTGTAGTAGACGTACTACTAATGGTACAGTTGACCCCCTCAAGGCGGATACTTGGATAAGACAGACACCCCTATAAAACAGATACCAAATCTTGGTCCCTGCTGTTTTCTTATGCAGTCATTTACTGTAATATAAGTCTCTATAAGACGGACACCTCTCTAAGACGGATAGTTAAGGCCAATCCTGAAGGCGTCCGTCTTAGAGTCTTCCAAGCGTATCGCTTGTGGGATCTGGCTGGTGATAAAAAATCTTCAGTGTCGCACATACTTGCTAATGATATGGATACAACCAGTAAAAATGACACCGAGGTCTCACGGGTCAGAGGAGTTTAAGCCTGCACTGGATCCTAGAAATAGTTTGAGCCTGAATGTTAGCAGCCGTAGACAGCTCTTTTGACCTTGTTAAGCCTCGTCAGCACGGCATGGCTAACAAACAGGCTCGAATTCCCACAGAAAGATATAAACAAAGTCATAAGCGTTGCGCTTGTGGGATCTAACTTGTGATTAAAAAAATCCCCATCCAAATTTTCATCACCAGTCATATCACGCTCACTAGATTCTGATTAGTTCATTAAATCACTTTGATTTTAAAGAATATTCTAGGATGTAGACAAGAAATTAATTGTTTAACAACTTAGAACTGTTTTACTTGATTATTTCATATAACAATTTAAATCAATTTACGTCGATCAGTGTTAGTTTGTAAAATGCTATTCTTCCACATTACAAACTTTGCCCTTGTAAGATCGGATCTAGCTGGAAATGATAAATCAGCTGCAGCATGTTGTTGAGCTTGTTTCATATCTTCTTTCCGATTCTTGTTGTTGTGCCTACAGTCATAACCAAGACTTTGATAGGACCCATGTGATTATGATTACGATTATGAAAACGATTACGGTGAAGATCATGACTATGATGATTATGATCATTGATGATAATGATTGATAACGATCATGATTACGATTACGATTACTATTACGATTTCGATTTTGATGATTATGACTGTGATAGTTATCATGATATAATAATGGTCGTGATTATGGCTAAGATTTTGATAACGATTTGGAATACTATTATGATTATCATCATGATTGCGATTATAATTACGATAAAGATGATAATTACGATGATTATGATTAAGATGTTGATGATTGTGATTATGGTTACGATTGTGATTATGGCTATGAATGTTATTATGGTTGTGATTATGATAGCGATTACGATTGAAATTATGATTATGATTGTGGTTGCGATTACAATTATGACCATGATAATTGTGATGATGATAATGATTACGATGTCGATGATTGTGATTATGATTATGATTATGATAACGTTATGATTAAGATTATGATTGCGATTACAATTATGACCATAATGATGATGGTGATGTTGATGATTATAATTATAGGGGTGAAGGAAGATTCAAGACTACCGAGGAATTATTCACCGCTGCTCAGGTGAAGAAACTGTTCTTGTGTTTGATACGAAGAACTTCCCGACCCCTATTTAGCTTTTTTTCATTTAGCTTTTTCTTAACATGTTAGGAGTTCGCAGAGGCTGGAGGGTTGCTGCACAGAGTGTCGAGAAAATTTGCTACTAGGGTGAGTACAACGTGAGAAGACCATTTGTATAGGTAATCGCATGGGGCCGAGTAAAATTAAGGATTAATTTCACGAGTGTTTTCAACTTTTTCCAAAAGCGACTCGGGCAATTTGGAAAAAATTGAAAACACATTTGATATTAATCCTAAATTTTACGAGGAACCAGGCGATTACATGTTTATGACATCGAGGGCACAATTCTTCATTCTCTGTGGTATTCCACGAGAAAGCGTTTCATAACCTAACTCATTTTATCCCACGTTTATCCGAAAATTGCTGGACCGGAGATGTAATAAAATCTTTGCAATCTTTGATAACATTCCGAAATCGTCGGAAGAGGTTTGAAATCGTTTATACGGCATTTTTATGATCTTTGAAAAAAAAAATCAGAAAATCTTCGGATGCATTCGGAAACGTTCGGAAATCTTCGGAAATTTTTGAAAATCTTCGCAAAATGTTTCTAAGGCATTTTTGAGACTTTTAAAAATTTTCGGAAAATCTTCGGAAATTTTCGGAAGTATACAAGCGATCAATCATCGCTAAGTAATTTTGCCCTGAATTAAGAAAAAATGCCCCCGCTGTTATCCAATCAGCTCGAAGTAATTTTGCCCTCTATGTTATTAGTGATATAATACTGATAACAAACTAAACTCATGGAGAACAACTAAAGAAACTGCAAAAAAAAACTTTAAAATTGGTTTTCAAGATTTCAGCGGGAATAGAGCTCTGCGAATACCAATGCAAGATTAACTAGTGAAACTATGAAGCCGCATATTTCGGGAGAAGGCTTGTCTAATTGGCTAATTAGTGCCACTTAAGTTTTACTAGGGAACATTTCTACTACACCTCAGTGGCTGGTGATGTACACAGACAAGACGTTACGGATCGTTATTGATTTAGTTATTGATTCAATTTTCCGAGATACTGTAGCTGCGATGTGCGTGCAATAAGGGTTTACCGGATTTATCTGTAAAAAGCAGTTTACTGTTTTCTCTTGTCTATCTCCTGACCTTTTTAGGCCGAAGAAAGTAACATACGAAGCGAACTTCTTGGATACATCGACAAGTTACCAATCTACTGCCAACAACTACATTTCACCAGTAAATCATTCGCAGCCGGTCAATCAGCCTGTTACAGAAAGGTACTTTGTAGTTGTTGTCAGTAGTAGTATTAGTAGCAGCAGCAGTAGCAGTAGCTGTAGCAGTAGTAGTAGTAGTAGTAGCAGTAGTAGCAAATCGGTTTTGGTATGGTAGTGGTAGCAAAGCAAAACTAAATGTGTTTTGCGATTTCTTCAAGGTTGCAGCTGTAATGCACTTGACGAAGAGTACTATCAAGATCGTGGCGCGAACAGTCAATAGCTGTTATCTACTGGCAGAAAGGGTGAGCATTAACGGCCTTCTTTCCTTTTAAAGGCATTGTCTTTAACAAACATTTCTGCTAGTCTTCTTTCTTGTTTTTATGATACACAATTCTTTTATCAAATTTGCATCTCTTATAAAAGGCTACTGCTTAAGCAATCCACTCTAAAATCTTTCTACAAGAAAGAATGATAAAAACAATATTCCATGCAGAAGATATCAAGGAATACAAGTTGGAAATGATTTGGGAAATTTTAAATGAAACTTTCGGGCAGGCTATTTCGCTGGTGAGTTAAGTCCATTTTTTCTGTTCGGAACGAAATGGAAGATTAAGATTTTTCGGTAAATACTAAACATTTGATGCATTGCACTCAGTATACTCCAATACCGCTCACTGCCTTTACATCATTTGCAGGATATCAAATATAAGGGACCTTAAGCACAGGCTTACTACCCTCAGTGTCGTTCAGTTGAGCTTTCTTGCGGTTTGTCAGTAACTCGCACATACGGTGCCCCACAAGTGTCACGGCAAAAAAGAAAACCTCACGGCAGAAAAGAAATTCTCACGGCAAAAAAGAAAACCTCACGGCAAAAAAGAAAACCTCACGGCAGAAAAGAAATTCGCACGGCAAAAAAGAAAACCTCACGGCAAAAAAGAAAACCTCAAGTCAGAAAAGAAAACCTCACGTCAGAAAAGAAATCCTCACGTCAGAAAAGAAAACCTCACGTCAGAAAAGAAAACCTCACGGCAGAAAAGAAAACCTCACGTCAGAAAAGAAAACCTCACTGCGGAAGTAAACACTCAAATCCCCAACTCTGAGTATGAACACACCACAAAGCAACGATCGTTTATTGCGACCATTGTTTAAGAGCATACTCAATGCGGGAGAATATTACGAGTACGAGTTATGTGCGACTTACTGACAAACCGCAAGAGAGCTCAACTGAACGGAAACACACACTGAGGGTGATAAGCCTGTGCCTTAAGTAACGAGGACAAAAACATTGTCGATGAAGGTTTCCAAAAACACACTTCATAACTGCCCTTTTCGATCACGCATGGTTAAAATGCTAAAAAAGTGAAAGTATATTTCTTAAACGTAAAGGAAAGACTGACAAAATCTTCCGTGTAGACAGTCGTCCTCGTTGTCGTTAAAACTTCAAAACTTAGCTTCTCCTGTTGTAATTTTTAAGACGACGGCGTGCAGGTGACCGGCACGGTGCAGTCCAACATACAGCTTTTGTATTAACTATTGATTGGTCGTCCAATTTGTTGTCCTCGTTGCTTATTGACCTTACGGAAAAAGATGGCGGTTTTGTAATTGTATTTAACCACAATGCCTTGCGGGCCTAACTTCTCTAAAAAAGGCTCGGAGAAGGCCACAATTGGTGAAACTCTGCCTTGTACTAACAACACTGTATATGTCAAATTTGGTTCACAGATATTGATTCTCTCGGTGCTTTTTAATGAGCGGCTAAAGGGTTTTCACGCGCTAAGAATTGTGGGTAAATTTTCAGGCTGCATCTTTTTGCTGCGGTCAATTGCAAGTTTCGTAACCACACATTTGCAGTAACAAATATTCTCATACTTGTTTCCAGGCCTCTCCCTTGAAGCTACCCCCTGACCAGCGGCTATGGAACTTGGATGAAATACTTTTGGACGATTCTTCATTACAAATTTCCTGTCACTCTTCGATTCACAGTTTGCCTGACAACAATGAACATGAAAGGAAAAGAAGCCTGGGCACGAGAAACAGAAAGCCAGAAAATAGAACAGAGCTTTGACTTCAAACCTGGGTTAACTAAAGCAATTTCATGAAAACAGCCAGGCGATGGGTAGAATGGCAAACCTAAGTGCATTTCCACATCTTTGAAAAGCCACCTCGAAATTGAGCCGGCGTTCCTTGTACAAACTAGCTGTATAAATGCAAGCTAAATTCAAAATCAGAGTTCGCTCCGATTTCGAGCTCATATATAAATGACAAGTCGGGCTTCACCTTCGTAAAGGTAACGCCCAATTGATGTTCAAAACTGTTAAAGAATATCACTTGAGACAAAAGACTATATTTTTTCCAGTGACGTCTGTACAATCTGGATTGTAATCGAAAGACTATACACTTGTACTTTGTATCCAGATGAATAGTTTAGATTTTAAGTTTCAATAACTAAATCCCGAAGATATCTAGAGTCACCAAAACGGTCACCGAAAAGATTATATTGAGTATCTGAATAGCCCTCCCTTCGCCTTTCGGGAGTTGTGTTGGTTCTTTTGACATCATCCCTTAAAGTATCGCCCTATGTAAACGTATCCAGCTTCCACAATTGTTTTAACTCTGACATCCAACATCCAGAGCATCGGAGCGATCGGGATCCGACATCCACTGCCAAGGTGTACAGCATCCAGAAACAAGCTGCATTAATATCCAGCATCCATTCTTAGAGGGAATGCTTCCGGCATCCACGGAATCTACGATCTAAGCATCCGGCTTCAAGAAGGTAGGGATCCGGCATCCACGGGATCTACGATCTAAGCAACATCAAGAGGGTAGGGATCCGGCATCCACGGAGTCTACGATCTGAGCATCCGGCGTTAAGAAGGTAGGGATCCGGCATCCACGGAATTTACGATCTAAGCATCCGACATCAAGAGGGTAGGGATCCGGCATCCACGGAATCTACGATCTAAGCATCCGGCATCAAGAGGGTAGGGATCCGGCATCCACGGAATTTAAGATCTAAGCATCCGGCGTCAAGAGGGTAGGGATCCGATATTCACTAGTGCACTGGATGCGCTTACGTTAGGCGATTTAGTATCCACAGCCTGCTTTACCACTTGAAGGCCTTATCCGAGAAACGAGAAGAACTAAACAACCAGTTACATTAAAATCAGTTTATTCAAGAACCGGATGATTACAAGCCGGAAGCGGAACCCAGTCTTCCGCATGCCCTACAAAGGTAAACGGGCGGCGGTGTGAAAATATACCTCTGTATTAAGTTGAAATTGAGTACATGCATAGCATATCGTTAATCAAAACCTTTCATGCGACTATTTCTCCCTCTTCTATTGACACATACTTGTTTTTATTTACTGCCGTTCAAAATTTCGTTAAGAATACTAAAACTGGAAGTCTTTGGGACTCGTTGGCCATGTAATTAATCAAGAGAAGTATTTTCATCGAGTTTTCAGAGAATTCTTGTAGAATTTTAAGTGGAATTACAAAGTAACAAAATCAGATCTATAATGCGTGATAATAAAATTATCTTATACTACCCGGTAATAATTTGTCTAATCCAAATAGCTAGAATGTCCAAATTTGAAGCACGTCGAATAATTTATACGAATACGAAATCTGTATCTGTATATTATTGTGCGAATCTTCGAATTGGCTTTGTAGCACAGGAAAGTCTAATTAACAGTTATAATGACTACTTTGAACAAGATCTGTCCAGCAAGGGAGCATTCTAATTTCTTCAGGTAGATTGTTTCGTCCAGGAATGGTTCTTTCGAGATAAATTAGGATCTGTAATAGTTTTCGTTCTAAAGCCATGGCTATACGGTGCAGCATTGCATGTAACGTTGCACGTAAATGAATCCCTTCGTGTAGCCACGCGATGAAATCGTGATTGGAATGTTGCAGGAGTAGGATCGGTTTCTACTTCCCGCAACGTGCAACAATTTCAAAGGCGGCTACATCGTGCAACTCTTCCATTGCGCGCAACGTTGCATGCAATGTCGCACCGTGTAGCCACGGTTTAAGGTTCTCGCATTTCTTAAGCCACCACTTGCATTTCTAGTGTGCGTGTCCTTCCGATTTAAAAAAAAACCTTAGACAGACCATGCACGAGTTTGCACATTAGTGTTAAAATCTGTTTACAGCTCGTCGCTCTTGTAGAACAGTACAATCTTTGCTGTGGCGAAAAAAAGTCTTCCACTTTTTAAAAGGCAATTAATCCTATAAATCGATTTTTGTCAAAATCTTTAAAAGTGTGGAAACGATATTTTAACATTTTCTTATCCCCAAGTCGCGCCGACTTTTCTAGAAATTCGAGTTTAAAACACGTTACGTACCGCATTGTACCGGCGTCTCAGAAATAGGAAGCCAGCGGAGAAAGAGTGACTATGTCGTCAGTCACTCAGATATGGGGAAGAATTGGTTTGAACTAAAAAGCTTTATCATTGAATCGAGACATCGCACACAACTTAAATTTTAACTTTCGCTCGACTGTTTAAGTGAACATATTACAACAAAAACCGTTCAAGCGCTCGCTCGCTTCCCAAAAACCTACGTCACCCGTTACCTTCCGTTACCGCTGACAAACGCCCACGCTCAACCCGAAACACGCACACTCAAACTAGAATATCTCGGACAATCAGCGCGACACGAGTAAAGAAAACCTTTTAATTACGGTCTCCACACCTTTACGGGTTTTCAAAAAAAGGTTGATTTTTAGGGTTCAGTTCCCCTTTAATGAACAAATTAGAAAGCTAGGTTGTTTTCTCTCGAGCTGTAAATAAATGTATAAATAAAAACTACCTACAAGGTTATCTTAGCCCTTCCAGTCCCAGTCATCAACATCTAACTTCTCCTTACACAACACTTGCAAAATAAGACATTTGGTAATGAGAAAATGAAAATTGATCAAGCAAAGCAATCTACGAAAGATGAAAAGTTTAATTCACCCAAACTTGTTCAACAAAAAGTATTGGCTCTAGTTAGGAGAATTTACAAACTCAACTGGGACTGGTAGAGTTAATGTGTGTTATAGGAAAACTGTCGTGGTTACAATGGCAGGCTTAAAGGGAGAAAGATTCAGTGGGGGGAGGGGATGGCACTATTTCCCTGTCCTTCAAAGGCTGAACCGAAATTTAACTTTATTGTCAAGGTGTGTATGGTTTGAAAAGATACTGATTACAGACACTTGTTATCAGGAGTACACTATTATAAATGCCATGTCACCAGCGGCAGTTGTAGCTCAAATCTGGATTTAAATTATAAAATACTCTATTCGTACTAATTTTCGCAGGCTCTTTATATTACGAAATCGGAACAGTATCTTTCGCGGGCATTAGTTTTCATGTTTTTGCCAGAAAATTATTACGAACTTAAGAGGAGGGTTGCTTTTGCTGAATTCATTGATACGAAGCACCGAGGATCACCACTTGTGCAAGGGAGACTTGAAATTCCAATAAAAGTTGTGATTGAAACGGAAGCCACAGCAAAGATCGATTATTGACAAACTTACAGAGCTTGTGTTGGCAAATTATTAACAGCCTGACCTAAATGGCCTCTTCGATGACTGTACGAAAAATGTTTTAAAAGGGCTGCAAGAAGAAGAAATGAGTGATTTGGATGAAGTGAGTGCTAAAGATAAATAGAGACTGATAAAATTACCGTGCGTACCTATAGCCCAAGTAATTATCGATTTTGGTGGTTATGGAAGTGAGTGGAGACTGCAATTTGGTCCAAAAACCATACGCGTGAAGTCACAAGTACAATTTCAGGCCAAAATTGCACAATTCGAAGCTCAACTACCATTTAATTATATCCATTTTGAAATCAGTTTTCTGTGAGCCAAATGTAATTGATTTTCTTCCATTGCATAAGATACTTTGGTAGATTCTGATTGGCTGTTGTGGCATCACCAGTACTGTGATTGGCTGTTCAAAAGCTCAAAGGAGTGCAATTTCAATCTCAGAAGAGCGCAATTACAATCTCAAAAGAATGCAATTTCAATCTCAAATGAGTGCGATTAAAAAGGACTTATTAATGCTAAAATTATATAGTTGAGAACAAATCAAATTTCTTCGCGGGTCTTCAATTTCGCTACATTTTACAAATCACAATCGCGTTATTAAAGACTCGCGAATATTAGTATGAATAAGGTACCCGGCTTCAAAAAATGTCTTTGAAATTCAACGGAAACGGTTCAACCCAAAATCTGTTTCGACCGTTTTCTCAAAACTGCATATCAAAAGACTCTGTGCAATGATCCCCTCTCCCTTCCAAAACCCTAAATCCGCCAGTGTTAATAGTTATTATTATTTTTTACATAGGTTTTTATGTTTTCGTCCTTACTGACGGGCATTAACAGCATTAAGGATGGTTCAGATGGCGTCGTGTAAAAATGTAAATCTGAATGTCAATTTCATTTCCAAAAAAGTAGGGCTTAAAGGTGTCTACCCTGTTTAAAATAACATTTAATATATTTTTAACACCATGTTCATAACTCAGTAAAGATTTTGCTTTAAAATATCTTGAATTCTACAAACACCCGACTTTACAAAGTCTAATCATTTACCAGTTTTGTAAATGAACTATGGCTTGAAAATTTTTGTTGATCATAATTAATTGAAAAGTATTTTTATTGGCAAACATTAACAAGAAGCATTTTTATTCGTAATCTTGTATGCTTGGTGACTAAAATTTAAATGAAACAGTTTAGTAAAGACGGTGGTGTCCTGAGTAATAATCAGTTAAATCTAGCTTGACGCATTCTGTATATCGCGCTAATTAAGCAAGCCCAAAAGAAGAACACCTTGGTACGGAATGGGAGATAGTAAGGAGTAAAGGGAGAAAAAAGTCGAAAGGCTGTGATAGAAGAATAAAAGCACGGAGGGTATAACATGGGTAGGGAAGATAAGATTCAGGGGGGGTGGTGACAATGATAGCAAGGATTAAGAAGGGGGGAGGCTATGGGTAGTAAAGAAGAGGTCAAGACACAGTGGAGGCTTTTAAAAAGGTAGAAAGGAAAGTGCTTGTTAGTATATTGGAGAATATAATGTCCTTGCTTTATAGATTGTCCTCAAAATTTCTCAGTTACCCTCGCAACTTGGTATCTCTGCCAACTAATCATTTGTTGGACAATTAATCACCTGCGGACATTATACCTTCTGATACACAAGCTGCTGAAAGGGGCTCATTTACTAATTAATTAGAGGTTAAAAACGAAGCCTGGAAAATAATTGTAAATGGTCAAGGCTACATCTGTCACATAATAGTTAGCAAACAAGTTGAAAAATTCCTAATGAAAGCCCCATGATTTAAGATTCTGTAACATGTTTAAGTAGAACAATCTTGAGGAGTTATTATGTGATCCACTTAGTGGAGATGTTTTAAGTTGGGGAAAAATGATACTTGTTGAGACTTGGTTCTACAGCATACGGACGCCTGGCAAAACACAGAGGAGCTCAAACAAAAGATTGGCTGCAGTCAATGCAGTGGTTCCTGTTGTGTCGTACGGTGGTGAAACCTGCGGCCATTTAAAAGAAAATAAATCTATCAGTCAGTATGTGCCTTAATCCCGGGGGGGGGGGGGGGGGGAAGAAGGTACTCCAGAGTGAAAAGGGTAGGAC
>JAOBRD020371731.1:0-17387 GCA_027575215.2 Hydrozoanthus sils
TTTTGGAAGTCCTGGATCCGCCATTAATAAAAGTCAAGTGGAGGCTTGTTGTGTTCTGTTTTTTGTTTAATTGTTGTATGGGAAAGAAAATGCAAGAAGATAAACAGCTAAGTGTGAAAGACTGTATATCTCTAGGAAGAAGTATACTCAAAATTAATGGGCGAGTCTTGCTCAAATAGTGTAGTTCATCAACACATTTTGTAAACATTTTCCTTTAATTAAATAAATTATCAAGTTCACATACAACTGAGTTTTTGTACAATTGTCTGAATTACAACTACCTTTGCAGTCTTCTCTTGCCCAACCCCAAATAATTTATACTTAATATCAATTCAGACTTTTTTCCTGTAGCTGAAGTAAGGTGACACTGAAAGATATTATTTGTCAGTATAACACTAAGGTTTGTTGTCTTAAGGCCAAATCTTTGATTTTTACTGAAAAAAACAAAAGTTAGAACCTGTCAATTCCACCAATTTAGAACCAGCTAATTATTGGCAAAACAAAAGATTTTTGAAATTATTGAGTCCAGCCCAAGATAATCCCACGACTCAGTTAACCTGAACATAAACCCTAACTACTGAGGCCACCCAAACTGACAACTGCCCTTGCTAGTAATAACTACTATACAACAGAACAGTATTATTTTGTGCATGTTTCTTAAATTTTGATAATTATTTTCCCATTGCAACTTAAAAATCAATCAAAAACATTTACTGGTTGTGCAAATAACACATGTTTGATAATACATACTTTGGGTTATTTCAAAAAATTTGTAGCACCCAGTCAAACTGCTCCAAATCCAACAAACTAAGACTGACCTTGAGAGAACTTTGCAGCTTGAAAAGATTTCATTGATAATTTTTTAGGAAAATGAAAATACATTCTTGTTCGGAAAACTGTGGTTAGAATACCTTTAGTTATTGTTTACAATATGATTAAGATAACAACAATTTATAGTATCCTTGCATCTTACTAACTAGTTACAACATATTAAATAAATGCACAAAAACATCAAGTGGATTTAGGTACAAAAATATGTTACCTTGCTACTGTAAGCAACTTTTAATTAGTTTTTTTTGGAAAGTATTTTCAATAAGCAAGCTCAAATATACAACTTCAATTAATAATTCATTATCATTATTATTTACACTTTTGTAAATGCAATCTCATCTGTAACTGTGTTAAATCTAAACTTGTGCTAACACAAAATTTAGTTGTCAAGTAAAATAACTAAAATTGGTATCTATCAATAATGAAGTTAACATTGCTGTAAAGTTTTAACTTTTAAGTCTCATGCTTTTTCTTATATTTTGTACCCTTAGCATGAAAATTCTACTTTAGGCAAGACACTAAATTTTATTGCTTTGCTTGTGCCCAACTGGCAAACTGAAAAGACTTAAAAAATATGTGACTACATCAAGTCAACCAGTTGATACCTGTGAATAAAACTGGAAATCTTTAGACTTCTGAGTTTATACAAGTCACTCTTAAAAATTTTGGTACATACTCCAAAACAAAAACCTCATATACAGTAACCTTACACTTAGTAGGAATTAGTATAGGTAATTGCATTGGGCCGAGTAAACTTAAGGATTAATTTCACGACTGTTTTCAACTTTTTTCCAAAATTGCCAGAGTCGCTTTTGCGTCGAAGGCAATTTGGAAAAAAATTGAAAACACAAGTGATATTAATCCTAAATTTTACAAGGAACCGGGCGATTACAAGTTTATGACATTGAGGGCAAAGTTGGAAAGGCTGTAGATAATTCTACCAAGAGCCAGCTCTAGGAAGGCTATCTCCAGCATTTGCCTTATTGCCTCTGAAAGTGCCCAAATGGCGTGCAATAATACTGGGCAAAAAAACATCAAAATTGTAACATTGCAATATTACAAGTACAGATTTTTTTTAAAAAATTGTTCAAAATAGAAATAGCTCTGTCAACTATTTTCAACTACTATGAAATACTTGTTGTGAGATTTATATGTAGCAACTATGTTTGATAATTTAATTAAATATACAATTTATACTGCCCAAAATACACCCTTGAACTCTTTACAAACTTGTGGCTGCATCATAATAGTATCTCTTTCATAGTCAATTTTCTTCACAGATGATAGACTTGGTTCCACGCCTAGTCAATCCAAATGTTCTTTAAATGGCTTGCTGTAAACTGACTGATATTCCACCTGGTGACAGAAAATAGGCTTAGTTACCGATGGTTCAAGCATGCTACAGTACGCAGACTCAAATTTCACCTGTATAAGCTATAGTCTTAGCTTTGTTTTATATTATTAAATGGCTATTGTAAAAAAAAGACACAAGACTTCAACTTCAAATATAAATAAAGACATTGTTCATAATAATATAAATAATGATAATAATAATTATAACAAAAAAAAATAAAATTTTACTGAACCTACATTTAGCTGAGATTTAAAGGCACTGCTAATAATCTCATTAAAATACTAACATACTTAGAAGAAATTTAATGTGTGATAATGATTTAAAAACCAACCACAGCAAGTTGCCTTCCAATGTTTCCAACTGTAACTGAAGCTGCAAACAATAAAAATGGTATCCATGATCTGGCAAGCAAAAAGTCTGGTTCTCCTCGTCTGCAACAAGAATTTGACACTTGCCTTTCATGATTTTAATTATGATATTTGTACATGGTCAAAGTACCAATGACTTGTAGTTGGAATAAACAAATTGTACCTTATCCCACCCCACCCCCCTTCCATCAGTATTCAAGACTGTTATAAAGTGTTTATAGGATGAAAACAGATATTCTGCTGAGTTAACATTTTAACTTATTACACATTGCAAAATAAGGACTTTGATTTTCTACGAAGTAGTGCTAGGTTCTAGGAAAAAAATCTGGGCCAAATAAATTTTACAAGTCTCCACCTAAATCATTTAAAGTATCTCACTAAATTCTAAATTCAACAGTGCTATATATAACAAATATTCCAGGAGCACTCATTTGATATGAGATGGTAAATAGCCAACAAGAGAGGAAGTGCCAAGTTGGCTGTAAATCATCTTATACCCAATATAAAGTGCAAATGGTTCATTCCTCATTTTATTAAATTTGACAAGCTTTCGGAAACCTTCAGTACTTGAATGCTTTTCTATTTGTACATTTTGTTTGCCTCATGCACAAAGTCTAAAATTTGCAACACTTTTGATATTTATACAAGGTCATTCAGTATGTGAGCTGATAACCATGATTGAATGTACTAATCATGGACTCAGTTCCGTAGGTCAGGATATTTGATTTTTGAAGCACTTGGGAAAAAATGGTTTCCTCGACTGTTAAAAGCATTAAAGCATTGTCCCCTGAGTGGGGTGTTTTGCTTAAATTTGATTAGTAATCTTTTCCCTACCCTTGAACATTTGAATTTTTTTAGGGTCTTTTTTCAGATCCCCACCCCTTGCCTGTATATCCACCCTCCTCCCCCCCCTTGGGGCTTACATTGATAGGTGCATTACAATCAACAGGGTTGATGTTACCAGTACTTGCAAAAACAGAAAATGCCTTGAAAAAAGGTTTTGTACTCAGAACTTACCTATAAACTCCAAGGAAAATTAGAATTTGTAAAAGTATCGAAGCACACAGGGCACATATTATTCCGAGCCAAAACCCATGTTTGGACCTGTCAAACCACCACCATAACATAATGGACGTCACAGCCAAAGCAAAGCTCAGTTGTAAGTGACTGTTAAAAGTAATTTTCTGAAAAGCAGTTAAGGTTGGAAACGATTATAAAATTTATTCACATCCTTATTAAGGTAAACACCAAACCCCTTTACAACTATTAAACACATTTCATAATAGCGGTGAACAGAATGCATAATAGTTAAATTTCCTATCATTTTACAAAACCATAATTCCCAGACCACCCCTGGGCTTCTGCGGTGATGCAAGCAACAAACAACTAGAAACGGTTTTAAAACAATTTCCGATTTTAACAATACAATCGAGTCTTGCTTGATTCTTTAAATTTAAGTCAAATAACTTTCGAAAAAATAATCATGAACTCAACTGAAAGGCTGCTTCTAGTTTATTACACTTACTTCTTTTAGTGCAAGCCCAAATTTTTAGACAGCATTTACGAAAAATTAAGCTACACAAAAGTGAATGTTTTTTACTCAAACTCAAATGCTAAGTACACGACTTCGTAAATTTTTAATCCCGAACATCTAAAATCAGAAACAGGAAGTTCACGTCTTAGTTAACTTTAACAAGCTAAAAGCTATCACGGGCATAAGAAATTAGATCTAAAGTACCTAATGAATAAGATGGCTCATTTTTTCTATACTAAAACAAGGATACTGCACAAGCATGGTTAATGCCAACAAAAATTGCCACGCATCTGGCAACACTGGACCAATCCCTCTGAAACTTGTGCGGTTCTCCGAGTCTCGAGTCTGACATCGGGTAAATCAGACCTATAACTGTTGCTGCTGTACCACACGATGGTGGTATCCACCAAATATCCGAAAACACGTTAGCAAATACTTCATGAGGCAAGTGACCTAGATTTCGCCTTCGTGATTCAGGTAACTTAGACAAAACAGTCAAGACCAGAGCAAGAAAACCACCAACTATAAAGAGGACGACTCCTCGCACAAACACATTTAGAAAGCTCGGCGTCATTTTGTTATAAATCTGAAGAATCGAATCACTGCTTGATGAAGACTTTTTCTTGCATGTTAAGCAGTGCATGGCGGACTGCGTCGATAAAAGAAGGACTTCTATGTTCACAATAATAAATAGTGAAAATTCCACATTGAAAGAAATCGTGTCTTTGGTATCTCCATCGTACGAGATATCGCATGATGAAAATTGACCAATCACAGAGGGCCAGACGACGTCAACTCGCTCGCGTTGTAAATACCAAAGTCACATGAATTTGATTGACCAATCACAGACTTACCTGGTCATGCGGTGGCGTGACCTCTTGAATTATGGAAATTCTCGGATTGCTGCAGCCGCACGGAAAATCGAGCGGTGTTTGAAATAAGTGAAATACTACAAGTATAGAATTTCTCAGTGTATATACTTCTTTGTTGACAAAAATAATTGTCCTTGTGAGAAAGAGACAGTGTACAACTCGGAGCTAGATCAGGCGAGCTCATGCTAGCTCACACCACCATTACTGTCCTATCACACTCAAGATTCTAATAACTTGGGGGGAGGTACTAAGGTGGGGTGCGGCGTTGTAATGCACCAGATACAAAAATAAATGAAATTTTTCTGTGTTGTAAATCACATTAACACTTTAGTGATCGGGCGCACCTGTAGCTGCTATTTGCATGTACATGTGTTGGGGAGGGAAACGGGGCCGTTTAGTTAGAGGTTGAAGGATCGGCGGTATTTTTCATGTTCATGGACGTACGGACGTACGTGATTGAATAAATTCAGTGTTTATAGTTATACATGTGTGAGGATGGCTGTTGTACCGGCGACGAGTAGAAATGGGAGATTTTAGCCATATTCTGTGGGAGACTTTGTCTAGCAGGTGAGCTGAGGTTGCAAGCCTTGCCAATTTTCTTATAGTGTGAGACCGCATGATCCAACCCCAACCCCATCTAGATGACTAGAAATACCGCTATTTGGGTTTTGTTCCCGGTTTTGTTATCTTGAATTTTATTTTGTGAACGAACAATGCAAAAAAGAAAAATTATTGAGAGGAAACTCAGTCGACTGCGAGGATTTTGAATAGTTAGAAATCATAGTGAAAGACCGAGAACATCAAATAAGCATATTGCGTAGTAAGCGGTTGCCAAGACCTGCGGTCTGAGCGCCGAAGGAGAGAATATTTTCGGCAATAGCTAGCGGAATTCGAAAAACCTTTGGCGATTTGGGGGAGGTAAATCGTCCTCAAAAACCGGTGTTCCGTGCAGTTTTAGAGTTTTTGAAGCTTTAAAAGCCGTCTTTCAAGTAACCTTATGGTTTCTTCTGGGTGAGGAGGATATGACGCAAACAACAGCCAATCAGTCAATAAATAAACCCGGCTAGTGTCAATGGGGTTTGTGTAACACTTCGGGAAATTACTATATAGGGATTAATTTTTCCCTTTAATTTTGTTTTTCTTCTGAATACCCAGGTTGCCATTACTCTACCTTAAATATTCTGAATTACTTCGCCGTCATCAGTAATGGTTGCCATTACTCTACCTTAAATATTCTGAATTACTTCGCCGTCATTTTAGCTTGGACGGGAAAATGTCAGGGGGGCGGGGAGGGACCAAAAAATACGTATGTAAAGTTTTAAGTTCTAAGTGGCTCATCGGGCCGGCGTTTGTCTCCGGTTTCTGTGGTTTTCATAAACGGATATGAGTCATTGACTCCCCCTGAATAGGACACTAATCTATCGCAGGTTAGCCCCCAGCAGAACTGGTACTCATTTATATAGCTGAGTCGATCGGAACAAAGTCAGGTAAAGTGTCTTGCTCAAGAACACAACACAGTGGTCTGACCGGGGCTCGAACACGAGTCGAACACGCTAACCGCTCGGCCGTAAGTAAACTGAGAACGATAACAGTCATGAGAAACGGGCCAGTCCGGCTATAGCGCTTGCCGGGTAACTAGCACTTTTCCATTTAAAAGACGGCAAAGCAGTTAACAGAAGTTTTGTTTCCGTAGTAGAATTGTAAAGAAGAGTGCATATGCTAATGAGGCAAAAAATATAAACAATAACTTGCCTATTGGCTTGTCGTGCTTGTCATGGTATTACCGACCTACCCTTCCGAAAGAATATAATGGCTAGGACCAACGGCATATCGCCCTGTCCACGGATCATTCTGGCGAAAAAAGGCCGCATAATTGTTTCATTCTCAACTAGCTCAGCAGTCACAGCGCAGCTGCACAGGCGGCCCAGGCCACAACGGTGATCATGAATACAAAAATGATATCATTAATTAAGATGTAGCAGTCGGTTAACTCGTTATTGCAACATTTATTATTGTTTGTGTTGTCGATCTGGGGCCGTCACGAAATGCCGAATTTGAGCTATTTCGAAGGATCGGAACAGGAGGGGTATAGACTACGCCACGTTGCAGGCTGTACTTCTCTCCTGTTCTTTCCTTCGAAACAGCGCAAATTCAGCCCTCTGACGGCCCTAGTCGACAACAGAAACAGTTAATAAATGAGACTAAGATAATTTCTTCCTTTTCATTCACTTATCATTTCATAATTATCGTACCTTTCGACTTTCGTGCTAATATACTGAGTTAACCGACCGCTACATATCAATTTATCGAAATTCATTAAATGAATTCATGATTACTGTTATGGCCTGGGCCGCTCTTTGTTACTAACAATCAGTCGGAGACCAGTTTGTATATGATGTCGCGGAAGCATGACGACAATACCCACCTCCTGGTTAATCTCCCTGTGCTTAAGTTGCTAGTTTGTTCACACGGGGTTAACTAGTACTGAGCCAGGCGTATAGCTACCAGAGCCCTGGTGTTTAAAAGCCAATTAGTGCTAACTCAGGGTTAAACTTTTAACCTACGTTGTTGTTTCCAACCATACAGAGACTGATGACATGGCTTTGTTCGAGAGCATCGTATTATATCCTAGCGTTGAGAACAAATTATGAAAAATTTAGCCTGAGATACATAGGCCCTTTAACTTGGAATTCTATCGACCGTGAAATTAAACAGACCCTCAGTCGCAATTCACTCAAAAGAAAAACTAAAGTAAAGTTGATTGATTCTTATGCTTGAAACAATTTCGTTGAATCGTAGACATCGAAATACGTATCTGCATCATCTTTGACTTCACCTTATAAATAAATTGATCCTCGCGTTTGATCGCACACAAACTACGTGCATAATTAGAACTATATATAATATATTTAAACGAGTAGGGTATTTTTGTCTTGTTGTAGCTGTGTACTTTTTTTATCCCTATCTTATTTATTCATCTTTGGTGTGTGTGTATGTGTGTGTGTGACTGGAGTCCCAACACTCATGTATAATGTAAGTAATGTGAATAAATCTATTGTTGTTGTTGTTATTGTTATCAGAGCTGTTATTTTGATTTTTCTGTAGAAAATCTAAACAGTATTTTCAAAGAACATTAAACGAAATGGCTACTGCTCGAGTTTTTGCCAAACGCAGGGTTAAAGTTAACCAGCCCTGTACAACACAACCCAGTGGGCTAGGAAAGTTCAGGCTTGCAAGTTTTTCTGAAACCGCTAGCACTTTCCTTTTAAAACCCAATTCAGTCTCTCATTTCGGGAAATGACTCAACAGGACAGAAAAAAAAAGCCCCTCGAAATTGGACTTGGACTTGTTTCCTTCATTTTTAATTTGAAACATCACCACGTTGCAAACATCGACACAGAAGGCCGAAGGGAACATGCCTACCGGGAATTTTTTAAAATTAGACCATCTGGAATGGCTAGAAAGGCATCCAATTTGTAAATCATTGTAAGAAAAAAAAATTGTTTTTGTCCCCATTGGGTCTTATTAAAAACCCAAAAAACCTTCAAAAAATTATAGGGGCAGCCAAAGCCGCATCAACCTGTAAATTCGGGCTTGGAAGCAAAAAACTGGCTGGCTTGCCCCAAGCAGCTCTGTTATTTTTTTTTGAAAATCTGACGGGGACGGAATTTTGTCATGGCTGGTCATGACGCTGACCAATCGACAAATTTTTTTGTCTCTCACGACCAAGCACCGATCGGCAACGACAGTAACAATCTGAGTTAGATCGCGTGTATTGGAAACGAATGGTAAATCCCCAATGTGTGTGCAACAGTTCACAAACCCGTAAACCACCTTTCTTGTTGAGCAAAGGGCCCTCAAATCTTTCCCAAACAGCCTCCTTAATGCTGCGCCTATGTATTTTGTTCATAATCTATTTTTCAGTAATGAAACCATGTGTTGTTTAAAAAACATTGGCCTTTCGAAAATTTATTTTCAATGTTGATATACCATTTTTCTACAACAATGTCTACAATTTAACAGTTAATTCATTTAACTTATAACAAACACTCGACACTGTATTTATAACAGAATGGCCGAGTTGATGTACTTCACTACGATAAGATGTAAACGGAGTGTTTTGCCAATTGCATTGTAAGATTGAAGTCGGTAGAAAAATATGCATAGTAAGAAAACCGTGTTGAACTCTATGAAACGCTGCAATTGGAAGAACAGAAGTACAAAGTACATAAAAAAACACTGCTTAATATTTAAATATTCAGTTAGTAAAGTCCCTATCAAGCTTATTTTTTTAAGTTCCAGATGGAAAGTTGAACCCTAATAATAATAGTAATTTCCGAAAATAAAACCTTTTCTCGCCGTTCCTGTTATATTTTTTTTTAGACTCGAAGCGTGCAATGATTACGTAGCAGGAGGCATATGACGTAGCACGAGGCATAAAGCAGAGACAATCTTTTTATCTCAAATTCAATTCTGGCTACAATAGTCACATTGTTATAACTTTAATCAATAAAATATTCTCTTAAAATTGTTTGAAATAAAAATTTTATGACATTTTTAACAGAAATGAAACTTTTTAAACAAAAACCACATAACTCACTGCTGCTACGTCACAAGTTACCCCGGCCTGCTCGGTCAAAATTTACATTCCAATCTTTCTTTGATTAAAAAGCATACTTAGATATGGAAATTTTCTTTGGTTATTCGATTTTTGAGTTCACAGATGACAACAGTTTTAATCTGGAACTTAAAAAAATCAGCTTGATAGGGACTTTAAATAGAATCAGGGACCTTAAAAACAAGAACGGTGAAGCCGACGACGAAGGGAAAGAAGATTAGTTAGTACACGAAATAGCTGCACGCTGGAATGCACCGTACGGGCCATCTACACGCGGTTGTCTTGAAAATTACAACTTAAAACTATAAACAATTTTCTCAATATTAATTTACCTTTAAAAAGTAAACTTTTTATCTTTTTCTGTTCACAAAGCGTGACTCGGACAAAAGAGAAAGCAAACTTGCCATACGTGATGGAAAATGGCGAGTAAGAAGTGTGCCTTTTGTAAGTCGTCCTCATCGTTATCCCGTCCTCGTAATGTAAGGTTCCTTAATCAGTTCGTAAAGATGGTGTAGGACGTTTGTGACTCATGCATAGTGAAATACGACAACTTATATATGATACACTGATGAATAAAAATTGTGTTTGACACTAAGCTTCATCACACAAGCTGAAACTATTCATACTAAAACTACATTGAATGTAGATATCTAAAAACATATACTGTGCAAGCAGCCTTTGGCTTAATGTTCTACAATAACACTATAGTTGTTTTGATTACGATCCTATCCTGAGCAAACTGAATTGAAAATCATAACTATATTAAAACTATGTACTATCTAATATTACTAGTATGTTGCTCAGGCTACCTGTAGCCTTTCCTCGTGCTGTAGTTATAGTATCTAAAAGACACTGAGTTGTCTATTTTGGCGTGTAATTATACATCTAAGGAATGTTTGTCAAACAAAAACTTATGCTACTCCCGAATAATCTCTTAAACTTCTTGTGGTGATATTGTATATCATTATCGATCACACTGTTGAGTGTGTCTCAACAATTTTAGACAATGACGATGAAAAGTGAAATTCTCCCAAACTTGTTGCACGAAAAGTATGGGCTCTAGTTGGGAGAATTTACAAACACAACTGGGCCTGAAAGGGTTAACCTTTGTAAGTAAGCCGCTCTGCAGCATTTAAACTCTAAACCTTTTTGTAGGTTCTATCGATAGCTGTTAGAGTATTTGATCAACAATTAATCAAAAACACAATCGAACATTGTTACAGTCATACGCTAAAAACCACGAAGGCAATCACAAATGTGAAAACACTCTTCAACCCGAAACTACGACCCCTCTCCCCTCCCGGATGTACTTCGAGGTAAAAGCATAAATGTGAACAAATACCCTAAAAAATACCAAGGTGTGAAAATTTACGACCCCAAATAACCTCGTAGCGTCTATTTTGAAAAATGCTAAAGAAAACTGCAAATAAAACATGCTCATTTTAATTTTGAGCCCTTAAAAATACCGGTTTTTTTGGACCAGGAACTGGTTCCCAGACACTGCTAATCTTGTTGTTGTTGTTGTTTAGGGGCGACGTTTCTTGAAAAAACCCTAAGGCTCCGTCAGTTCGCATCATATCGCGATGAAATTACCCACATTGACGGAGTTAGATTTTGGATTTCTGGATTTTCAGAGAATTTACGAGCATTTTTAGATTGCGCCGTTCGGCAGTATTCAAAATCAATATGCATAGCCGAAGCCGACTAAAAGAACTAAAGCTCCGTCAGTTCGCATCATATCGCGATAAAACTTTTCACAACGACCCTAAGGGATGTTCCTCATCAATTGACGGAGTTAGACTTTTGATTTCTGGATTTTTAGAGAATTTACGAGCAATTTTAGATTACGCCGTAAACATTGCAATTCACAGTATTCAAAGCCGAAGCCGACTAAAAGAAGTAAAGCTCCACCAGTTGGCATCATGTCACCATAAATGTTTGCACAATGGGAATAAGCAGAAATCTCTATTGACTGACTGAGTTAGACTTTTATTTTTGATTCTTGAGGAACTCTACGAGCAATTCTTGTTTGTACCGTACAACACAAATCTTTTCTTATTATTATTCATTGAGAGAAATCAAGTTAAAACATTGTTATGCATTTTCTTTGTTTTCAACAATAATGACTAATGACTAATGTGGTCGTGATCCGCGAATAAATATAAAGCATACAACTTTTTGTCAGACAGTTAAACTTAACAAAAAAAAATTGTAACTCGAACACTTCAAAGTTTTGGATGCCTGACTTAAGATGATGATGGACGGTGAGATGCTATTCTCTACTATTTTTCACTGTATTTATAAGCATCTTATACAAGTAAATAATAAATTATTTAATGGTAAGGTACCTGTTTTCAACTATTCATTGATCAATAGGTATACTTTCTAAAATTTCCAGTAAGCGATTTAAATTTTGTTGATTAATCTTATTCTACTGGATGAGTCAAAACATTCATTTGTATAATAAGTATACTTATATTATTCTATATTGTAAGATATCTGTATTCAACTATTCAGAGATCAGTATGTTATTATCATTCTATTGTATGATAACTGTAGTTGGTAACTATTTTATATATATCGCTGAATACACACAAGATTTCTGATGGTGCCGAAACATCTAATTTTACCACGAATCATACCATGAAAAGAGTGTGTTGATTGCCTTAAAAGTTGTTTTACATTTTTTGCTTTTTAGATACTTTGGCAACTTGGTTTTACCAAGACGTTGTACTAACTCGCCGATAAAATTGATGGCTTTTTATATTAGCCTCTTAAGAAAGTAACAACAAAAACTCTCTCCCCAATTTGAAAACAAAAGCGCTTTTTAAGCGCCTGTGGCTTCTAATGCAAGTAGACATGAAATGTGAAGAGACTTGTAAAAAACGATAGTTCAGAAAACCGTGTGAATCTAGTTTAGAAATTTTTTATACGTTTTATCAAATTTTAAGTCAGTGTTAAAAGCTTAATATAACACTGGAATTTAGTTCCTGAATATTAGCAAGACATTATTAAAATATCAATATTGAAAGAATGCAAGAAAATGCAAGCGACAAAGTGTAACAAATGTATGACTTAATCGAAATTGCTACACCGCAAGTTATAATAATTTGCCTTGGATTTTTGTTGTGATGGACTCCTATCACTCAGTTACGTGGGAGGTTTTATATATGGCTTACCGTCTGTGGATGCAGTAGCTATGCATTGTTTTTAACGTAAGTATATACCCACACCCTAATGTTTTTTGACAAGTCGTATTTCATGGGAGGATAATCTCGCTCTAGGCGAAAAACAAATTTTCCTCAACTGTATGCCCCTGAACTGAATTCGCGAAGAAGACTTCTCTCAGAGAACCATCAGGATTTTCTTTCAGCCTCCGCATCAGGGCAAGCGTGTAACTCAATTCTGGACTCCTGTGGAGAGTTCAAATTCAAACGATGTTGAAATGATTTCAAAGAATACCTAAACCAATCCCCCTGCACCCCTCTACCCTTGAGCGATGTATTATGCCGTTCAGCTCGTTCATTAATGGCAGAAAACTAAAAGCTAAATCCCATTAGACGGCGTTTATCTCCGAATTCCAGTGTTAAACGGATGAGTGGCTTTGACTCCCCCTGGACAGGACACTAATCCATCAGTTGCAGGTTAGCCCCCAGTAGAACTGATAGTCATTTATACAACTGAGTTGACTGGTGTAATTAGGTTAAAGTGTCTTGCTCAAGGACACAACACGATGGTTTGGCCGGGGCTCGAGCTCGCGACCTTATACTGACGATTACGAGTGAATGAAGAGCCTAACCGCTTGACCACTGAGCCGTCTTTAACGGTTACACGCTCCACGATTTTGTGTTGCGGAAGCGCTTAACAAAATGACAAATTTTATAAGGTACTCTTACAGAACTGTAGGCAACGTCAGCCTTGCTTCATTTGACGATTCTTACGGCTTCCCCTGAACACTGTTTCGCCAACGACAAGAACGTCAGCTATATAGTTCACCCTCAATAATTGATCAATAACTACACATAAGGATTTTAAAAACGGCAAAAACTTGTTCAATTGTTTTGTTATTCCTTCTGTAAAATGTAACATGTTTACCTGTGCTGCAATGATGCTCTTGTAAGCAGACTGACTAGGTATCCAAAAGCAGAAAACAACATGCTCGGGAGGTTAAAAGAGTGTTGTTCCTCTTCAACTGGATGAGATCTAGAAGATAACAAAGGAAACGTGTAAACAACACTACAGCTACTGTTATGAGAACGTTTGCGAAAATGGAACTTGCTATTCGCGGGATCATAAACTGCACTTCTCAATCGTTTAGTTTTGCGGTTCACCCTCAAGAACAACAAGTTAAACTTGATGGTAGTAGAGAAGTGCGTTCGACATGTTTCGCTCCAGTGGGTCTCTGGATTCATTGTGATCATCTTCAGAGAGGAGGTCAACTCTGACATGCTGTAATGAACCAAAAAAAGGGGGAGGAGTGTGGGCAAGTGTGAGGGGACTGGGATTGGGATTGCATGGCTTGTCTTGGGTTGGTTCGTTCTCTCTCTGCCACTGTAGATGTCTCGGTAGCTCCGTGGTTAGAGCACATGCCATGTGATTGAGGTGTCGAGGGTTCAATTCCCGCTTGAGGCAGTTAGGTATTTTCTTTCTCTGTTTCTCTTACACTTGTCTTTGGTTCTCTCTGACGATGATCACATTGATTTGAAACATGCAGATAATTCCATTTATGGGTTCATCGTGTTAATGAATATCTACTCTTAAACATGCAAAGTGGCTGTTCGTGCATCTTATAGCTACAGCATGTGCTTCGATCATTGACTTTTTTCTACATTAAGCGTTCTTTTTCAATTATTACATAATAAAATTTCACCAAAATAACAGGGTTTCTTTCATTCCTAATATTTTCGTATATATTCGGTTCTCTAAAATTGGCAAGAGTTGTTTACAAATGCATGATTCCACATTAGTCAGCATGTCACTGCGGTCACAATATCATGGAACCGAGGCACTATGTGCCAGCTAGCCAGCCAGATGAGTGTCTCGACGGAGTATAGCACCAGGGTTGTGCCTGCGAGCAACTGCAAGATTAGTAGATGGCAATCTGTTCATTTACCTTGCTTCCCTTGCGCACGGAAGGCTGACGAGAGTTTCCTGTGGAACACTGTGACAGGTGAGCAGTCCATCAGGGGCACTTGTGTTCATGTCATCAACGACAAGAATCCTGGGCTATGAACAGAATCGATACCAGAAAACGCGTGTTTTTAATATGCTAGGAATTTCAATTTGTAATCACAGTCTAAGACATAACGAAAGCAATACGAACTTTTTAATGGAAAATCTCAGAATCCACAACTTTGAAAATGGAATAGCAGTTGGAGAACACTAAATAATAGCAATATGATGACAATCAATTCATTTAAAAAAGTACTTTTTACACCAAATGACAATATATGCAGTTCAATTAATGTATAGATTAATAGATACTATCGATAAGTAATTGAGAAGAAGTAGATATCAAAACCAAGTTTAATCCTAAGACATAACAACTAAATGTGAAGTTCTAACAGTTGAGGCTAAAGCTAGCGGCCAATGACCTATATCATAGTCTGCAGTCAAATGTTCCAGCGGCCAACACTCCCAGCTTATCCAATGCAATCCGTTGGGATGAAATGTGCTCTAATCTTAAACATTCTTTGTATTGTTGCACTTTGCTCGAGCTAAAAACGTTTTATTGTCTATATATTTGTTGTCATTTAAAGCGCGAGAGCAAAATATAGCTGGATATGGCTCAAACGGGTAGTTCCTTAACTGCAATTCTGCTGAGGCGAAAAAATGATCGTTTGTAGCATTGTTATCAAAAACGATCTTATGATTAGTTTCAATGGTAAAGGCTTTGTAGAGTGCTTCGTGTTTGCTTTGTATTACCTACGGATAACTTTGGAACAATTCTGGCAGTTTCAGACTGGAATTCTGAACGGCAGTTCAGACCGTAAAAAGGCCGCTTTACCACAAGTTTTGAAGTGAGCATTGGGCCACTGGACCGGGGACGGGCGCCTAGCGAAATCTTCTTGCCAGAGGTGAAGAATAGAAGGAAGAAGCACTTCAAAAGAATAATAATCTTACAGAGATGGAAGGGGCGCCTCACTAAGACGAAACACCTCACAGAGAAAGAAGGGATACCTTATGAGGAAGGAATATCTCGAAGCAAATACCTTAAAAAGCAAAAACGGGAGGAAATAACGCTTCCTAAACAAGGGAAGGAACACCACTAGGGTAGGAAGAAGACCACAACAGAGAAAAAGAATCATCTCACAAGGAAAAAATGTACTGCTTCAATTTAGCAAGAAATATCTCACAGGGAATAATAGTTCTTAACATGGAAATACCATGAAACAAAACGACACCTTAGATGAAAGGAAAACATTTTGCAAGGAGAGATGGAACACCTCACAAGGAAGGAAAGGGCACCTCACAAGTAGTACGATCATCTTCTAACATTTCACAAGAAGTGAAGAATGTACCTTGCAAGAAGAAACACTTCACAAGGAAAGACGGAGTACCGCTCATTAAAAAATCCCTCGCAGTTAAGGAACACCTCATAGAGAGAGAGAAACATCTCACAAAAGGAAATGGAACACATCAAAAGGAAAGCACTTACTGCAGTCAAGCAATATTTTTAAAAAAGGGGAAGGGCAAGCACCTGACAAAAAACAAACACCTCAAAGGGAAGAAGCACATCGCAAGGAAGAAACACCTCGAGTAAGAAAAATCGCATAAGAAAAACTTCACAAACGAGAAACAAATCGCAAGAAAGGCATTGCTCATAAGAAAGTACTACTTTGGGAGCTTCTCACAAAGAGATAGACGACACATAAAAACACGTTACAAAGAAGGGACACTTCTCAAGGAGGAAACAATAGAAGTAATAAACGCCTCACAAGAAAAGAACATTTTATAAGCAAGGCATCGAAAGGAAGGATGACTTAAAGAACTAAAGAAAGAAACACCTCAAAAGGAAGCAACACTTCACACGGAAGAAAAATCTCACAAGGAAGTATTGCTTTGCAAAGAAGGAACATTTCGTAAAGAAATAATAAACACCTTACAAAGAAAGAACACCTTTCAAGAAAACAATGCCTCGCAAGGTAGGACTTTAGTAAAGAAATAATTAACACCTTACAAAGAAAGAACACCTTTCAAGAAAACAATGCCTCGCAAGGTAGGACTTTAGTAGGGAAATAATTAACACCTTACAAAGAAAGAACACCTTTCAAGAAAACAATGCCTCGCAAGGTAGGACTTTAGTAGGGAAATAATTAACACCTTAAAAAGAAAGAACACCTTTCAAGAAAGCATTGCTTCGCAAGGAAGGAACACTTCGTAAAGAAATAATAAACACCTAACAAAGAAAGAACACCTTTCAAGATGCATTGACTCACAAAGTAGGAACACTTCATAAGAGACTAATAAACACCTTACAAAGAAAGAATACCAGAAAACAATGCGTCGCAAGGAAGGAAAACTTTGTAAGAGACAAACTAACACTTTACAAAGAAAGAATACCTTTCAAGAAAGCAATGCATCACAAGGAAGGAAGACGTCATACGGAAAAAATATCTCACAGGGAAGCAAAGCTTTGCAAGGAAGGAACATTTCATAAAGAAATAATAAACACCTTAAAAAGAAAGGATACCTTTCAAGAAAGCATTGCATCGCAAGGAAGGAAGATACTCAGGAAGGAAGATACTCAGGAAGGAAGATACTCAGGAAGGAAGATACTCAGGAAGGAAGATACTCAGGAAGGAAGATA
>JAOBRD020371836.1:3171-20097 GCA_027575215.2 Hydrozoanthus sils
TTCCAGTCCCGGTTAGTTTGTTCAAATATAACTTCCCTTTACATAACACAGACAAAATAACTCATTTGTTAACAAGAAAATGTGAATAGATCAAAAATGGCAAACTAGTGAAGATGCAAAGGAAACATCTCCTAAACTGGTTACCTGAAAAGAATGGGTACACGTTGGGAGAATTCAACAACACGTCGGCTTTGCCATTCACTGGACAAAAAAATTGGATTTGCATCGCATCTGCATGAGCAAATCTAATGTAAATATAGTGTAAACCTAAAGGAAACCCAGATGCGATGCAAATCCATTTTTTCGTCCAGTGACTCTTAATATCAAATGGATATTCTATAGAAAACAACTTTGCAAATACTTATACAAGAACCCTTTTCCTTTTCAGATGCGGTTTAGTTTGGTTATTCGTGTGTGCGGGCATTTGGTTTCCAGTGGAAACAGAAGAGCGTCATTTTGAAAGAGAAGTAGCTAATTATCGTGTACACGGACTAAAAATTAAAGCTATTTCCTTGATTATCCTAGAGAGTTAAACATGTGAAGGAAATGTACACCTACTACTCTGTAATAT
Source organism: Hydrozoanthus sils (assembly GCA_027575215.2). NCBI lineage: Eukaryota > Metazoa > Cnidaria > Anthozoa > Zoantharia > Hydrozoanthidae > Hydrozoanthus > Hydrozoanthus sils. The sequence continues at coordinate 3,743 of JAOBRD020371836.1, forward strand.
CGACTTTTAATCAAGTGGATGAGCAGCGATATGATTGGATGAAATGATTCTCTTTTGTTACACGCCCATTCCGATGGTAGTGGACTCTTCAAGGTCACTCGCAAGAATTAGCCAGAATCACTCCAAGATTACTCGCAAGAATTAGCCGTTTATGGGTCTATGGTCACTAATATAATAATAAAAGTAACAACAAAAGCAACTATTATATGTAAAGCAAATATAATAAAAGTACTAACAACATTATTGACAGTAAAAATATAAAACACGTCTCTCTATAACCATCCGCACCCTTAAAAATCAAAGTGATTGCCTTGGCCATCGTGGCGACCGGAAGATACAGATATAAATACATATACGTTTTTAGTTTGAAGAATGTGATGCAACTTTTTAGAGAAAAGAAAGATTTTAACGTTTCAAGTCAACCCGACACTAGAGCTCGTCCTACAAGTTCGGTTCGACTCATAATCAAGTTCAAACTAATCCACATTCCCTTTTGAATGTCTCCTACAAGATAGTCTGCAAACTACCATGCTATCGGCAACCTGAAAAACCACCAAATAAACAAAAATTCCGGCAAGATTTTGAAAAACCAGCAAGCTTTTGCAAGGGTTTTCGTTAGCATTTTGAAGCACCAGATGTAGTGGTTCAGCTGGCGGACGCTACAAAATTTTAAAATTGGACTCTCTAAAATGCATGATTTTGCATTTCCTGGGCCAAATTGGTTAACCAGATGATCTAAAGGATTTCACAAAAAAGTGAAATATTTGACTAATTTGGCTATTATAATCAGTATCAGTTAGCAGTTGTTCGTTTTTAAGCTGATTCCAAAACAAGTTCTAATTAGAAAGAGCATAAGTAGTCCATATCTCTAGAGAGCGGCTCTCTAGAGTTCATCCATTAATCAAATCCAAAGGCTTAGTCACTATCTCCATCGGCGTTCCGTTCATTCATGATTTCCACACTTAAAAAACAATTATTTCGTAAATGAACTACACTGAGGACGTTACATGTCAAACAACCGGACGCTGCGTTCGGCACTTCGCCTGAAACGAAACCGTCCGTTTGTTTGACATGTTATGTGTTTGCAAGCTTGTCGAATTCTCTTATATTGTGGGCCATCGATGACACAATTTGCACTTTTTTTTGTAAGAACAATTTTATAAGAACGAGGCTCAGATAGGCCAAAATTTAAGAAAAATTTAAGAACTAGCTGAGGCTCGGGCTCGATAGCTTTCCTTTTTTTGCAAACTTTACTCAGCTACGATATTTAACTGAACAATTCAGAGTGAATATGAAATGCTTCGCAGTTACTGGAAACCGGAAAATGGCTCAACGAATCCACGATAAATGCACAGGATGAAATGATCAAATTCGTATTGCAATACCTAAGGCTTAGGGATTTTTTCGATTTAAACAATACATTGAAATAAGAACAATTTAGAACTAGTTGAGACTCAAATGGCCAAAAAATCAAAAGAATGACCCTCGTAAAGATTACTGCTTCTTACAAAGAAGCGTGTAAATGATTAATATAATCTAGATATTGCTGTTGTGGTAAGCCCACACTAACAACGGAAACATTAGATAAAATATAATCAATATTGTGTCACGTGTACAGTAGTCAACTCTAAAGTTCGAGCGGTAAAAAACAATCAAAGCAAACGTAAAATAACCTACCCATTTTCGCGGTCTCCCTCGAGGTCTCTTTGGTCCAGTTACAACAGGTTTTGGCTGAGGATCAAGAATTTACTGCTTAGTGCAACCAAAAAGTATGAATCAATTCTTTAAACAGAAAGCTACGCTGATTACCCTATACCCCGTTCCAGTGGTGAGGGCTCACTTGAATTTATATGTTGTACTTACACATATGCAACTGAAGGACAACACTCTACGGTTATTTCTAGGGTCGGGCCGAGCTATACTGTCCTTAAAATTCCACGACCAAACTCCAAGCTGGCCCCGTAGCTCAGTTGGTTAGAGCGATGTAGATCTGTTTCATAGGTCGTGGGTTCGATTCCCACCGAGGTCAGAGATTTTTTCTCTTTCCTTTGTGTGGGTTTATGGGGTTCTTTGTTAATGCAGTAGATCAGCGAAACTTGGAATATACACCGTTCCAGTAGTAAGGCCTCACTTGAATTTACATGTTGTATTTACACATATGCCACTAAAGGACAACACTCTATGGTGATAACCCTACAGTTTAGCGAAGTTACATTTTGAAACTGAATGCCTTCTAACGCACTTTGACCTGAATTGTTTCTTCTTCTCTATACTGTTTCCAATTTGAAGCAGTTTGGGCGCACAAATAATGAGCTCTTAAAGGTGGGCTCGGTTGTTCAAAAGCTGGTCGATTTAAACAATTGTTTAAGAAAATTCAGTTATACATTTACAACAAAGATTTGCTTTGTTTACCAACACTGCTCAAGATTTCAAATATACAAACATGTTAACCACAAATTTCCCAGCCAAGTCCGGTAATTGGTGTGGTTTCGCAACGGAGCCCCGATTTCCTACAATGTATCAAATAACAAAGTGTCTTTGGCTGTGCCCTTATGTATCTATGGTTATGCGTATAGACTTCTACATTTTCTTTTTGTACTTTTTTGTGTCTATGTTTTTGATTGTACTAGGCAACGTTTACTTTTGTGAATTCATGTCAACATCTAAATGTAGATGCCAGAATAGGTTCATGTTTATATTAAGAGCGTAGTAACATAAGAGAAATTGGTGATTAAGAAATTGGAGCCTGATCCTTTTCCCGTTTTCGAACCGGTTTCTTTCCTGGCAACGGGGTCATGTAACGTAGTTTTAGAGAGAGGAGGCGTTTGGAAACTGCATCACAAGATCACTATGACAAACAGTTCCTTTAGAGGTCATTTTCGGATTCTGTTCATGTATTTTCCTTCTTTTAAATTAGTGACTTTAATCTTTGATTTACCCAGAAGGCGCTCGTTGTACTAGTGTGAGTTTGTTTCTGGTGGCATCTGGAAGTCAATTGCCGTATAAAACTTGAACACCTCTACACTTCTTCTCGAAAATGCCAACTGAAAGGAACATTAAAAGTAAGTCCATAAGGATCAGGCGTCCTTCAAGAGAGGCCTGGACGTCTGCTCGCAGGCCACACCTAATGGCGACTTTTTCCTGTTGACGTCATAATTAGGTAGGGCGCACCACGTAGAGCTTGGACCTGACAGTCCGAATGGAGGGTAGGCCCGTGGTGCGCTGTAGTCCAAATGGAGGGTAGACCAATGGTGCGCAGTAGTCCAAATGGAGGGTAGGCCTGTGGTGCACAGCAGTCCGAATGGAGGGTAGGCCCGTGATGCTTGGGTCGTGGTGCACTGTAGTCAAAATGGAGGGTAGGCCCCTGGTGCATTGTAGACCGAATGGAGGGTAGGCTCATGGTGGACTGTAGTCCAAACGGTGGGTAGACCTTTGGTGCCTTGTAGTCCAAATGGAAGGTGGGCCCGTGGCGCACTCTAGTCCAAATCGAGGGAAGGCCCGTAGTGGACTATAGTCAAAATGGTGGGTAGGCCAGTGGTACATTGTAGACCAAATGGAGGGTAAGCTCATGGTGCACTATAGTCCAAACGGTGGGTAGACCTTTGGTGCATTGTAGTCCAAATGGAAGGTAGGCCCGTGGTGCACTCTAGTCCAAATTGATGGTAGACCCGTGGTGCACTGTAGTCCAAATTAAAAATAGGCTCGTGTTGCACTGTGGTTCAAACGATGGTTAGGCCCGTGGTCTGCTGTAGTCCAAATGTTCACAAATGTTGCCCCATTTGAGAACAATATCATCAAGAGAAAAAAGTAAAGTAATCATGCCGAGTTTTAAAATCGCATGAAAGTTTTTTGCAAGCGAAACTGAGTAAAAAGAGCCACTGCACTAAATTTTATATTTACTTTCTTATTATATACACAATTGAAACCTTTTTTCTTGGTTAAAACATCTGGTTTAATGGCACAACCCAGCGGTCTGCTTGCAAGCCGTATGCGCTGACCGCTTGGCCACTGCGTCGCGGGTCAGTCATAGCAACTCACAATTTGCTATATTCATACCTGTTCGGGATACTTGACCGTTACTGAATAATCTACCAAGCTGACGTAAAAACTAAAAGAAACAGTAATAAAACAAAACCTGTTCATAAAATACGAACATTTATGTGAATTGTCCCGATTTAGCCGCGTTATTGACTAGCAAAAATTAAAGTTCCAACAAGCTTTGGTAGTACAAAACAGCAAAACAAGAATTAACATCAAATTTACAGTATCGGTGATTGGTTGAATCGTCTGAATCAAAATCTCACAACAAGTTTATTATCATAATTAATTTGTCATCTTATTATCGATATTGACGATGTGGTTTTTAAGTGCGAGGAACTCAGTTGAGGGTTCAATGTTGATTTTAATAATATTCCGTGGGTATCAACAGATACCAATTTTAACGTTGAATTCGAGAACCTTTTTGCTTACAACCTACGACCCTTGATTCTTTAATTTATTTGACGTCAGGAAAACAATTCAACAAATAATTAACAAAAGTCTGGCCTTCAAAACTTGGTAAACAAGGAAAAGGAATGAGAATTTTTCACACGTGTAGTAATACTTTGCACCTCTGAATGAACTCATCAAAAGCTATATGGAAATACAACAACGACTGAAATAACTTTTATCTAACTCGCACAATGAGCTTTAAAAACATGTTTTCTCTTTCAAAGGCAAGTCAACAAAGCCACTTACTGAGGGAGGGTTTCCTTTACAACACACCAGCAATTAAGAATTGTCTCGTGACTACTTAATTACACTGCCGCATGTCACTGTATCTTTTGTTCAATTTTTTTCCCCACTAAGATTCTAGACAACAGCAGCTGCTCGTTCGGCGCTGCCAAATCCACATCCTAGCGTAACAAAACACAGCATGCTTTTAAGAACTTCGACTTGTCTTTATTCATTACTGTGATAGGGAACGGCAGAAACAATCACATTTTAGTGCGTCTTCATGTATAGGTCCCGCGCGCGTCTCCATTAAAACCTTTGTGAGCAACAGCGGTTCCATTTCTTTAAAGTAAGTTATTATATGCAGATAACTGGAAAGTATAAACAACAGTTATGCAGGTTAATTTGAAACACTATTCTTCCTACGAGAAAGACGCTTTAAAGTATTTTCAATGAAGATATAGACGCCTTTCAGATATTCGCATATTGTTGATTGAATCCTTAATACTGTATAATTCTGCCAACAGGGGGTAAATGGAGAAAACTATAAACTCATTTCTTGATCTTATTCAATTGTTATATCTCGATTGCTTTAAAATAAACTATATATAGCATAGTTGGAACGTTTCCAAAAGATAGTAAGCGCTTAATATATTAAAAACATCAGCAATGACTTGACTCTCTACCATGAGCAGACGTGATCTTCTCAGCGAACTGCAACAAACCAACTACAATTCTGGAACGAGAATTTCGTCCACATTCTAAAATCGGTAAAAGATCTCTAAAACAAGAGAAGATTTAATTTTTCCAGCCGACAAATGTAACAGCTCTTTTTCTGTTATCTTTAAACACAAAATTATCAAACATCTTTACTATTACCAACTTCTAAGTTACTCAATTATGTAGCATTTAAATTTGATCACCAGGATGATACGTCATTTTAAAGGATTCTTTTGTAACTGAAGGTTACTAGCCATTTCTTATCAACAAGACAAACAGAGTGGTTACAAGAATAAAGTATAGGCAAGTCAACTGGTTCAAAAATGTAAAAGTTTAAAATCGAAACACATTTTTTTCCTATACAATATTTTCACACTGGCCAGAGAATTTTGCCTTAAGGCTTGACCATTTTTACTTTCAGCAATTCCAGCCTCAAAGAATTTTTAATTTGGGTTTAATTTTTAATTTCCGGAAAATGACTTGCTACAGCAAACGACACAATGTACATGGTACATAGGTACAGTTCTTTCATGATTCCGTTTTTAAATCGGGAGCAAAATTTCCTTTCCCAATTTAGAAAACTTTCAAAAATTCAAATCTAAAACCTTTTTAACACCCTGTCTGGTATTACTTTTGAATACGGTGGTGTATACACTCGTAAATTTTGATTTGTGGACTTGATTTGAAGTTTGAGTTTATACTAAGGGTCAAGTTATCTCTCAATTTCCATTCGTCTTTAGTGTCCTGCCGTTTTTTCTTGGGATACACAATCCTGCAAGATCAATGACAACTCGCACCTGCCAAAGCTGTTAAGCCAGGCTATCCGATTATTCAAACACACGCTTAGAGTGGCTGGCGCACTTTACTGGGCTCAGTAACGATATATGCATTACAGCCTCATTAGGCCAAAGAAAGCGAGAAAAAAACTTTCTTACGACAAAAAAAACCAAAATACACAAAAGGAGAGATTTCAATTAAAGTTTAACTAGTTATTAAGTTATTGGTATTCGCAAAGCTTGTTAGATTCAGAGGGATCCATTTGCTTATATGAGGATCGATAAAGTTAATAAACTGTGGGTGCAACTAACACTTTCAGTAAGTGACTTACCGCTATAATATCTAAACCCGCCCACGCTAAATTCTAAACACGTGCTTTTGATGCGCTTCAGAATCGATCTGTCAAAATCTATTTCAAAAAATCTTTTACAATCGAAACTCAATTAAAAAGCCTAAAATGACACCTATGAAAAACACGGCTGGGCGATTCTTTGTGCGGATTAGAATCGTTAGCAGTGCCTTAAGAGAGCAAAACTAACTCTAAAACTACTTAAATATTTGGTATGAAACATCACCTCGAAAAGAATTAATCAAGCAATAGAATACTAGTTCCTCAGAAAAGATACGATTTTTTTCTCGTAGCCACAGCCACAATATTCCGCTTAGCTGCACCAACTAGCGATTGTAACTTTTTTAAATTTGAAGCCTAAAACTAGAATACTTCTCAACTTGGTTGCAAAGTCTGAATCTTTTCTTCATTGACTTCAAGGTGTTTCATATTTTGAACACATAGGAACATTTTGAATCACAATACAAAACCACGTGGATTTCTTTGTTGAAGTCGCCAATGTTTTCTTTCTTGACGGACGATTTACGCGCGAAAACCACACGTGTCCCTTCTGTCCTACTGCAGCGCAAGGTTTCAAGGCACGTGACTAAAGGCGGCGGACACAAAAAACGCTAGGCATTTATCAAGTGACGTGTGCTTCTACTTACTTAGTATAATTTGAAGGATATGAAACATACCGGAAACTCTGCGCTTTAGTGATAAATGTGCAATACAGGTTACGAAAATATCACTGGAATTTCACAATTCTAGTGTGTGTGTGAATGTCCGAGGTAAACTCTTCGAGCGAATTTTAATCCGAATCACACTTTCTGTAAATATATGCAAGTTGATGTAAACACAGCATACAATTCAGCGAATTGAATAAAAAGTTCGCTGAAGTGTAAAACTCGTGAAAACAGGAAAAACATTCATACAATCTCTCTAAAAGGGAGCAGAAACTCAACCGCGAACTCTCTAACCACCATTAATAACAAACAAGGTAACTGAAGAGCCTACTATCAGAGACTGACGTCCGCTATGTGTGGCGTTAACAATCAAGTGAAAATCTGTGTCAAAAGCAATTAATGCAGAACGCGCCTTTCGACTGGAGTAATACAATGGTTGCACGCTACATAATCGTGGGTGCGATAAAATCGACTTGCATCACGCCGCTTTGACACTATGCAGTTTTTTACCTTAGGATTTTTGTTTTTTGATCCTTTTGGCCGTCCTCTGGGTCTCTTGATTACAGGAGCACCATCCTGCGGAGGTTTCTACAAAGTAACACCATAATTCACGCTAAAATTAGGTTGACTGTCATATGACCTCGATGTGCGTTCCACCATGACGAAATAAGAACGTGTACAACCGCTAATATCACATAATTTAGCCATTTCTTTAAGTTTGTTGATCACATTTACATCAACCCTACAATTTCGTACCTCGATGGGGTTCTTCCTCGGTCGGCCCCTCTTTCGTTTTTCAGGTGTCACAGCTGCTGGTTCGTGATTTTCTGAAGTCTTACACACTTGTGAGGCTAACTCGTGGCTAGAATCGGCGGCATTTTCAGAATTCTCAGGCGTGAGAATACTTTGGGGCGGCTGCGCAATCTCCCCGCTTTCGGTCATGCTCCTATTTTTCCGTCTTGATTCGATGACTAAACTAGCATTCAGGAGTAACAGCGATCAGGTGCTTGTTCCTGTAGTTTAGCTGATTTTATAAAGCTTCCAATGTTTTATACAGGATCCCGCTAATGCCCCTGTAAATGACGTGGGAGAGGGGATGGCACTGATTGCTCACGAACGGCCGCCTTCCAGCCCTAAAAATTATTCGCATTTAGAAGACTCTTTCTGATGCCGTGTTGTTTTCGTGAAGTCGAACACAAGTCACTGGCAAGTTACGATCACGGTTAATTGACTAATACAACTTAAAAGAATCTCGCTGATTGGACGAAGATTAATCTATTGTCATTGGCTCCACGCGCGAGGAGGCTGAGTCACCAAGCGACCACCCTCTTCCCTTTGAGAACGCCGGTGCATTGACAGACAAGTTGATAACCGGAAATGAAATCGTCGATGTTTTTGTAGTGTTATTTTGGTTGTTTTCGATCAGATCGAGCCCTGGGAAAATTGTTTGGCAAAGAAAAGCTGTTGGGCGGAATTAAGAACAAGACACAGGAAGGATGTTGAGCCATGTAAGGGTCGCCTTTGAGGAAGTAACTCAGGGGAAACCCCTTAACTGAGACAACATAAATCCCTCTCAGCATCGTAAACTGCTGTGTTGTAGCATTTTAAAAGACGCAACGGTGGTATGTAGAGATTGTTTACTTGTCGAACGGCAAGCGTTAAACAAGTGAGAAATAAAAAGGGTTTCTGATTTTCACCACGCTAAAACATACGTTGAGTAGAAGCTGTTGTCTGTACGAGTAGGTTGTTTTTAAATACGGGGGATGAAAACTCGAGCACACCAAAACCACGAGGGCCAGCGATGGGCGGCCACTCTGACACGACACAACTTCGTCCACGCGAACTCCCAAGTTGTTTAAATTGTATAACTATTAACATATCATCCAGTCCGTTAAACCGCACACGAAATAGAAGACAAGGCCCGAACGACCATTAAGTTGTCTTGGACATCCCTGTTAAAGTTTATAGCCCTAAAAATACAGCTGTCAGAGTTTATAGCCTCTTGTTTTGAATAAAATAACTAGGGCTAAGAATAAAATGTGCTAACAAATAACACATCGTATCTTTCTGGTTATAGAGCAAAGGCATTCCTTTTGCCTTTGTAACACAAACCATCGTTTTTGAACGTATTCTCTTTCAAAAACTATTTTCATATTTTTGCATCCAAGCACCGGAAATTTTTTGATTGGTAAACAACGCAATTTTTTTAGTTCAAGAGCTAATTTGCATCGTTTTTATGGAAAGGTTGCCGAAGCAAAAAGTTTGCTATTTAAAAATGTAAACATTCTCGAAATCTTACAATAATATAAATAAAATGACACCGAACGGAAGTTCTCGAGTTTTTCTGATACTTCACCACCGCTTGAAGTTGTCTTAGGATATTAACCTTCGTTCCGACCAAACTCTTAAGAGATAAAACATGACGTATGCAATTAAGCAATTTCTCAATTTCAGCGAAATATACACTCTAGAACAAAAAAATTCCAGAAAATAAAAAGCACGCATTTCTTGTTCAATCCTATTTTGCATTTATCGCCAATATAATCCTAGCATGCTTTGCGTACTCTGTTAAAATAAAGAGAGTACACAAATTGCGTGTCAATACGAGAGACGGGACAATGTTGGCACAGGGCCAGTTAGCGAGTTGCAACTGAACTCTTGTCGTGATCTCGCAGTATGAAAACACGCAACACTTTGACTCCTCGAGCAAGCCACACATTCCACAACAGGAAGAGTGTAAACAAAACAATATGTTGTAGCATCAATTCATAGACTAGAGCCTAGCTAGGTTCAAAATTAGAGTGTTTACTAAATCGGTTCCAGTTGCGATGATCCATTCCAACAGGCAATATTCGCTCCGGCCCGTCGTCATCCGTTTCAACGTACTGAATCTTATGGAGCTGCCATGTCATGGGACAATTTCATTTTGTACGATGGTACTTGTTGAGAACAAATTCGACAACACCACAGTTTTCACGTCCGACTTTGACAAGAAGAGACCCGGTAAACATGTACTCAAAGACGAGGTAAGCTAATGTTACGAGTCATCAAAATATCATTTCGTTACAAGATTCGATGAGCGAACAGTATTTTAGATACCAACAATGTTTGAAAAATAAACTCTTTAGCCTCGGTATTTGGTGTAATTGTTCATGTTTTATTATGATTTATGTAGTTCTTACTGCTTGAAAATAATTAATCAGCATAGAATGCGCTTCAAAATTGCATGGTCACCAAACTCAATAACTTTAGTTTATCGTTTCAAGATATGGTCTGTCTTTTTGCTTGACGAGAATTGAATGCAAAGATAAGCAGTTTTAATATTGTTATTAATTTTCAAAACCGGCTGTTCATTTACTGATTTAAGAACTGATCAGGTTTTCGTCATAACCAGCCGCTTGTTTTCTATTTTCGTGATAAATTCAGGTTGGATAGACCTCTTTATTTTGTAATGTTTCAAGTATGACACAGACTTGGTATAAACTTAAGACTACATTTTGTTGTGCTCCTACAGTTGGCCACATTTGTTCTATCGAATCAGTTTTTCGTCAAACCAGCCTCTTGTTTTCTATTTTCATGATAAATTCAGGATCAGATAGATCTCTTTAGTTTGCAATGTTTCAAGTATGACACAGACTTGGTATAAACTTAAGACTACATTTTTTTGTGCTCCTACAGTTGGCCTCATTTGTTCTATCGAATCAGTTTTTCGTCAAACCAGCCTCTTGTTTTCTATTTTCGTGATAAATTCAGGATCAGATAGATCTCTTTAGTTTGCAATGTTTCAAGTATGACACAGACTCAAACTCTAAAACTTGGTATAAATTACATTTTTTGTGCTCTAACAGTTGGTCTCATTTGCTTCATCAAATTCAAAGCGATAAACTTTGACAACAGGATGACGATGCAAAATGTGTGAAAACTTATCGTTGCCGTTGGCTCCTAGGAAGTTTTTCCAGTCACCATCTAGCTGTTTGAGACTGAGTGATATCTTGCTCAAGAGAAACATAAGTATGAAACCTTGCGTTCTTATGAATGCTCAGTATCAAATTGAGTCCTCCTTAGAGCAAGATAAAGATTTGTCTCAATGACCCTCGGTTCTCCTTTAGAGACTTACGAAAATCCCTTCCACACTTGCTTACTCTCGAATAGTGTCAGTAGACAATAAAATTTTAAGTTAACACATTTATTCTTAAATTGTTTTTCGTCCACGCACAGAAAATTCTGTAAAATCTTATTTTCATGTACAACGCCAACTCAGTTGTTCCGCTGAATGCTACATTGAAACAATTAATTTCGTTGCAGGCATCACTCTGCACTCGTATTATACGCTATGTTTTCTTTATAAGAATAACTTTACAAGAACGAGGCTCAGATTAGCCAAAATTTAAGAACAATTTAACAAGTTGAGGTTCGGGCTCGATAGCTATTTCTTTTAACTTAACCAAGCTTAACTAAACATAAGCATGCAATATGGTTCGCAGTGTTTCTCTTTCAATCACAGTCATTGCTTCAAACGATACGCTTTACACATATACTTGCCACGAAGTTTATTCATTGTACAAACTGTTTTCCAGGCATGTAATATGCCTGAGACTTTTTATTCGATTTAAGCAAAACATAGAAACAAGAACAATTTAAGAACAATTTGAGCTTCAAATTGTCAAAAAAATAAAAGCAATAAGTCTTGGCCAGATTTACTGGTTCTTACAAAAAAGTGTACTCTTTTTGGAAATAAGTCATGTACAGTACTTGTATCCCATGATATGTCATGGTTTCTGGTTGAGCTAAATTCAGGGCACATTTCGTCCTCTTTGTAAAAAATCCTGTGAACTTCAGTGTCTCTCTTGAACAAAATATTTCTGTATATTAACATGTGATATACATTGAACAGCCAAAAATATTAAATTGGAGTTCTTGACTCGTTCCTCGATAAAAACAGCCTTGGGGAAATTGTAAAGGTCAGCTATTCACACGCCAATCTTCTCTCTGAAAACGAAAAACTTCAAAGAATTATGGTCGAAAAGCAACCTCAACATAATGTAATAAATAGCTGTTGGAAAAGTAAGACCAATCTATACACGTTTAGAGAGACAACCGGCTATTTTTTTAGAGATTTAAACACAATTATTCTCAACTGTGCATTTATTGACTTAAGAAACTACATCGAACTTGACCAAAATTAACTGAAAAAACCCCCAACGGTACACTTGTTAAGCAAAGGCCACTATAGAGTTTAGTTTTTTTATAAGTAATAGTCTCTTCCAGATACAAAACAGTGAGAATTGTTTTGCAATCAATTTAATAACCTTTTTTATAACTTACCTATAAACTTCGCTTTTTTTTGTATATGAACTAAACAAGCGTCGAAGTTTTCGTGTTACAAACGACGTCTAAACTCGATACAACGCGAGTCTAGTTCAATCCGACAAACTACAATATTAACCAAACTCAAAGTTAAGAACTAAACCAACGTTTTCTGAAGTGACAGGACAGAACACATTTGGTATAGCTATACAGTTTACTGACATCGCCATGTACAACTTTTTCCCTCTAATCCACAGCGTAGAAAGTCAGGTTTTTGCAAAGTATAATGAAGTGTTGAAGACTCTGTATGAACAAGTTTGTTGTTGCAGCTTTATGAATAAATTCTTCCGCTCTTAACTAACTTTTTCAGTAGAAACATTGCAAAGCCAAGTAATGACTGAAATAGCCAACTAAATCTTGAATCTTTGTCATGCAATTGTGAACGTTTGACGACCAAAAGGTTTGGCTGATGGTAGCATCCACGATACGGCCTATAAACTATAGTATACAGACACACAACTTGGCTTGCCACAAATAAATGAGTTCGCGAAACAGCCTGTGGGCCACTTCAGTACATTCCTTTAACGCTGTAAGTGCATGTGTTGATGCTTGTATAGCCAACAATTTAGCTCTAACCGCGAACTCTATATTTGTAGTTTACGACCTTACAATCAAACATTTTTAAACCTTGCTTTTTTTTTACTTCAGCAACTACCAGTCCACCTACCCATGGGCAGAAGCGTACTGTTGAATTGACTTAACATGAAAAAGCTAAAGAAAATGTACAATAATAAATAAGAAGAATTCTAAATTTTCAAATAGAAAATATTTCCGAAAAAATATACCGGGAAATGGAAATATCTAACCCGACGAGCACTTGACAGGACGTAAAGAAGCGAGTGCAAAACGGTGGGTTTTATTTTGGCAATGAAATTTAGGTTTAGAAATAAGAGCAAATAATTGATACTGAATATTTTCTTCTCGCGCCATAAGCAAAATAAAAAAGTGTTTCTAAAAATATTAAACTTTAAAACAAACTGACACATAAATCATTCTTATACTCTCAAGACGAATAACATGTATGCAGAATGTATCCGGAAATATATATTTGGGTTTGCAGGAAAAGGATCAATGTTGGTACACAAATTCGAAAAATATTTCCTTGCATCAAAGGCAAAATTGCCTTTACAACCATATTGTAAATTTAAGACATGCTGATATTTTTCACGATTCGCTTGAAGTGTAACTTACACCCACGTTCTGGAAAAGTTTTAAAAACTGAACCGTATAATTGACCAAATTATCATACTTTGGTCAAATTTCCCTATGACCATTTTCCTTGTTTGTGACACCTACGTTTACTTTTAAATTTAAGACACTGCTGACATTTTTCACGATTAATTAAGTTTTATCTAGGGAATCAAAAGTGCATTTTATACTAAAAAAAAACTTCCCCCAAAAAAATCAACCTGGAGCGATGGAAGTTCTATAGAAATACTTTTAGCATGACGAATGCGTTTGAAATATCTATTCTAGTTTCAGCTGCAAAAATTGAGCTATACTTCTGATTACTCAAACGCGACAGGATATTTTCATTCCATAACATATCGGCTTTAACTTCAAGAAAAAATAATTTCGCTGTGTTGTTCAAAGTCTACAGCGAAACTTTGTAAAAACTTCCTACTTCACTTCGAACACTTCCGCAAAAGAAAAAAGCTTCGGTCCTGACACCCAAATTGACTAAAGAAAAAAAACCGCGTATTTTGATTTGAGAACATTTCTGTGAAAATTTTGGAAAATCTCATTCAGTTGAAAGCCAGTATAACACCAAATCAGTTTCAACTCTGAGGTACTCATTTCGCTCTTGCAAGCAAATGGCACCATTCAAAATCTCGGAATATTTGTACTTACGTAAAGAACAGTTCAGTGGCACAAATGAATTTACTTGCAAATTCAAAGATCACTTAATACACGCGCGAGGCTATATATAATTTGCATTGCACAGAGAAGATTTTTTATGTTACCTTTTTTTTATTAAGTATATTGAATTGCATGAGAGACTAAATCCAGCATTTCTTAAGCATTCTTAAGTAGCCTGAAATTGTTTTAAAATCAATTCGGTAAGTTCTAATACGCGATCTCAGCTTTAGCGGATGCTATTTCAAACAAGGAACTCAACTTTTTAATTAAGATTCGCCGAATATTACCAGCATTAGCTATCGAAACTAAAAAAAGATATTGTTAAAACTTCCTCCGCTCAAAACGAGAAATTTACCGCCGTTTAGCAATTCAACTGTTCAAACATTAATGGTGTCATAACTCAATTTTCAGTTCTTAACTTTGGCCAAGCACGTACATGCTTTTTTGGTATAAATATGAGAACTATTAAACTGAATTTGGCCGAGGTTCATCGTTCTTAATTTTTTGGTAATAAATTGTTCTTATTTCTATGTATGGTTTATTTACATCAACTAAAAACTAAGCTTAAGTATTGGAAAACGATTTACTTGGTGGGTGCATTTTCGACCAATTCATCCCCGCGGTTTTATCATAAGTTCGCTGAGTCATTTTCTTGAGACGATTTCAAGTGATAATCTCAGGATCAAAGCTGCGAAACATCTTTTTTTTTATTGTTTTTAAGTTAAAGATCGATTATCATTAAAGCTGAAAAAAAATTCACCCATCGAGCCCGAGCCTCAGCTTGTTCTTAAATCGTTCTAACATTGAGCCTCGTTGAACATTCTTATAAAGCTGTTCTCTTATAAAGAATAAGCGTGTTGTCTTCCTCTTGTCAAGGTGAAAACTTCCTGTGCACGATAAAATTTGAATACTTCCGCGCACGGTCCCTAAAACTTGTTTATAATTGTTTTCTTAGTTGCAGGATCCTTAGGAAGCGAAAGAGCATTCTATTCTAGTACGACAACTCAATTATTGCTGTTGACAATCTACAAAAGATACCCGAAGGCAGGAAATCGAAACTAAGCGAAGAGACGACCCAGACACTTTACAAGACGGCATGCAGTAATGATTTCGGAGAAGGAATGGGTAAACTCCATGCTATCTAATTGATTAATTTATAATACTTGTCGGCGCTTTGCTGTTCCAGAAATTGTCTTCTGGACTATTTTAACACAAAGTCGGTGCTGCAGGCGAGCACAATGCGGTAAAATCAAAAACAGAAGTAATTTGAAACAACGAATTCAAACAGAGTACGTACGTGAGCGCAGCTCTCGGGCTGTCGTGTATACATATCATCATGAAAAACCACGCACAGGCGTTGAGAGGACTTAAAAGTAATTCCCACTTAAAAATTAAAGTTCTATGTTTCTTGTCGCCATCCGATCCGATTTTTCAAGAACTAAAAAAACAATATTAATTACATAAGTTTTAAAAAGCTGGGAGTAGAAAAAGAGAATGGAATTTACAGATTAGTAATATGAATCGATAAGTGTGGTCAAAGAGGGTGCTAAAGTTTACGCGCGGGTAACCTTTTCAATCAGTCTTTCCGGTAAAACCTTGAGTTGTTAGCGCCCAGGCCTGGGGTTGCTCAAAGGCTGGTTAACTCTAAACAAGGGTTACGCCAAAGGTCAAGCAGTAATTTCTTCCTTAAGAAAAGGTTTGCGGTTGATATAAAATACTGTCTAGATTTTCCACGGATAAAAACTTCTCAGTTCCAGAACTGCAGCTCAAATCAGTCTGTAAAAATGCAAACAAGAACATAGGTTAAGAATGTAACCACGGGTTAATGCTAATCCGCCTTTGATACTGGGCCTAGACGTTTATCCTTCGAGGGCGGCGACGCTTACTCTTGGGGAAGAAGGGGG
>JAOBRD020371941.1:8106-20095 GCA_027575215.2 Hydrozoanthus sils
GTCACATGTTTGAAAGGCGGGAGATTCAATCTTGGTTTCCTGGTCAAGTTTATAATTATGATCATGGGAAGTTTGCAAGGCTGGTGGCCCAGTGTTAACGCTAGTATAGGGCAGCTTGGAGTCCATTCAAACCATGTGATGCATAATTTGCTGTCATATGTTTTGAATTTTGTTCGCACTGAATGCACTTATTTCACAGACTTAAAATGGTCAGGTACTGTAAGCACTTTTTTCATTTACAGTCGAATCGAAGTGTTGGAAAAGCCCTTAGAGATAAAAATACTGATAACAAAAATGGTTTTAGTAGCACTATAATAAATTCATCCATGACGAGGGGCCATTAGAGAGGAAAGCTTGTTAGAAAAGGGATGAACTCTATAGTTTAAGTCTTTGTTTTCTCAAATATTTTTATTTTTGACGTAATGGGGTAGAAAGGAATGGCTTGTAAACTTAAACTCAAAATAGTAGTTTTTTGACATTCTAATGCCCAGTACAAGGTTTATGTAGGGTATTATTAATTGTATGTGCTTGAAGTACTTTTTTTTCGATCATTAGAATTACAAATAAGGTTTTCACCACTACACATTACACTTTCATTACACTACTTTCAAGAACCAGGGACTATTACAAACCTACTCAAAGAACTTTCATGGCCAACACTTGGTCAGCAAAGGAAAATTTCACATTGATCAATAATGTTCAAAATCTTTAACAGAGAAAGCACCATTCCTGTACCAACTATATAGCAAAAACCCTGTATCACCTGTTCGTTCTACAACAAAATAATTTTATTTATCAATCTTGGCAGTTCCTCTAAAGTATACAAATACAGTTTCTTCACCCAAACAGTTAAAGAATGCACTGCTCTACATAATTCTCTAATTGATCAAACTAATTCACGTACTTGTAAAACTGCTGTGACCACCTTCCTGAAATTAGACAATTTTTATCTTTTCCTTTTTTACTTGCATCAGCACCTACTTTTATTATATCTTTGTACTCATGCACTACATTCACACAATGGGAAACCTTTGTGAATCATGAAATACAAATGAATAAGTAACAAATAAACAAAACAGCAGTTGTTCACTTTTTTACCATGCACTTTTAGCAAATGTTTTTAAGATTTTTAATTTCTGTTGATTTTTTGCATGGAGGTATTTTTTTGGGTCCTTGTTTGATGATAACAGCTGTTTCTTTAAACTCTTTTTGCTTTAAATCTGATTAAGTATTAAGTTGTTTTATCTTCATTATTTAAGCAGAAAGTAATTGTTAGGAAGATATTATGTAACATTCTTTACTCAATTACGGATTCTTCATGGAATCCCATAGAACTCAGTAATTTAATAATTAAGAATTTATCAACTCAAAAAGGAGTAACTAGTATTAATTTTTGTTTGCAGATTATCCAAGTGATATCTTGAAAATTTTGTACCACTTAAGCTTCAGTGAGAGCAAGAAGCATCCGTGAGTATCATGTTTTAATTACAGGAAAGTCTGGTAATGAGAAAATGATAGTTGATCAAATAAAGGAAACTACTGAAGAGAAAAGTAAAATTCTCTCAAACGTGTTCAGCAAAAAGTCTGGGGTCTAGTTGGGAGAATATACCATTTCAATACAACTTGGATTAAATGGGTTAACATTACTAAGTATAACTGTAGGTTATGTTGCTATAGTGATGAAGGTGATTATGATGAGGATGATGGTGCTGTTTGCCTGGCCTGTAGTTGCTGGTGATGATTAAATGATATAATTAATGCAATGATAGTGATGATGACGAAGGTAATGATTAAAATAATTATATAATTAATGCAATGATGGTGATGATGATGGTAATAAAGAAAATAATTATATAATTAATGCAATGATGGTGATGATGATAATGAAGAAAATAATTATATAATGCAATGATGGTAATGATGAAAATAATTATATAATTAATGCAATGATGATGGTAATGATGAAAATAATTATATAATTAATGTTGCTGATGATGAGAATGGTAATGGTGAAAATAATTATATAATTAATGCAATGATGATGATGGTAATGCTGAAAATGATTATATCATTAAATGCTGATAGTGGTGATGATGATAATGAATTGTAATAATAAATATAATTATAATTACATAATAATTTGTGATTGTATAATTATTGCTATGATGGTGAAGGTGATGATAATGATTTGTAATAACAGTGATTGCAATGAAAATAACAGTTTAAACTGTTTCTATGTAGGCTATGACAGTTGAAATGTCTTTCATACAGACAGCTTAAAGAGTGGCAATCGAGTTCAGCAGTGAGAGTAGTCAAGTTCTCAGAGGAGATTTGTTTGGAGCTTGTTCTACTGTTACTATCCAGTACCTTTACACTGCCTCCTTCAATGCGAACAATGAATGGATTCCAGGTGCGTGCAATGAGTAGAACATTTCACACGACATCACATTTGTACGTAGCTAAATCTTTTCTCGAGCCAAGTGGCCTATAAACGAAACCCCAGATTCACATAGCTCGATCGCAAATTCACAACTTTTCAACCTCGACAGGTCGGTTTCCTTTGCAAGACGTGACGCACCACGTGACTTTGTGACGTACATGCTGACCGGTGGCGCCAACTTGCAGCACTTTGAGCTCTGGAAATGGCTCCCCCCCCCCCGACATCAGTGGCAATCAACTCTTGTATTGCGATTAACTAGTTTAATCATTTCTGGGAAGAGAATTCAATTAATTCCCGTATTGTATGCTCAAAATTGCAAGGAACAAATGGGTTGAGAGACCATTTCCGAATTAGGCACAGGCACCATATCTTTTATCTTTGGCAATACAAACCAGATCTCCGCCCGTACAAACCAGATCTTTGCCAATACAAACCAGATCTTTGCCAATACAAACCAGATCTTCGGCAATACAAACTAGATCTTCGGCAAAACAAACCAGATCTTCATCAATACAAACCAGATCTTCGCCAATACATACAGCAAGTCTTTATTATATTTTTTAAAAGAAACAAGTTTTAAAAGAAGTAATTCTTTGGATTTGTTGTGATGCATTGCAGTGTTTTTGTAAAGCCGAGATCACGTAATAAAATACTGTTTTAAACCTGATCCAGGTTTCGTTTTGTGTGTAAACCGCGAACCTTGCATCAAAGTAGAAATCGAGGCCCGGGTGTTCAATAGCCGGTTAATTTTAACATTTCGTTAAGGAACAGTTAATTCGAACAGTTAAATCTTTGCAATGAGAGGATTGCTTTGCTCACAAACTCCTCAGAATTTCAAGCAATACAATGTCGTGTTAACCACAAATTTCCAAGCCAAGTCACTAACGGATCGTAAAACGCACGAGAATGGATTAAAAACTTAACCCTGGATTGGGGATACACTCCTTTTTATAGGAAAATACTTTATAAGAATATGGAGGCTGAAATTGGTCAAGTTTTAAGGTTAACAGTGAGCGCTTAATCCGTTTCTGCTACAATTTGACAGCCCAGTGTCGGATAAAGCTTAAAGAGTCTGTATGCAAACTGAATGGTGTAGTTTGGTTCGGACCACCAAATGCCATCGATTAACGGCAATCCGTTGATGCTATGCGATACCACAGTCATTTTAAAAACGGAAATTCCATGCCACCGATATTCTCGAAACTTAGAGTAGTCGCGAGAATACTTTCAGCCCTAAATCGGACAAGAACTTAGAATATGTAGAGTGTAATCGGTTTTTGAACAACCGGGAACAGAGTAGTAAAGAATTGGAGATTTTGAAAAATGTTTAGTTTCTCGGTTACAATTTTTAAGAGCAACAACCAATAAGTGCAAAATAAATTCGTAAGAATAAAGCTAAGAAAGGTGTTTACCAGCCATCCCGGGAGGTATTACGGGGTTGAAAGGACTGTTGGAGAAATCTCTTTTCCCTGGATAGCTAGCAGGTCGCCGCTAAATCCCCTTGTGTTACGCTGAACGTGATATGCAGTGAATAGAGGCGCATGCGTAACAGGACGTTCGTCAAAGGATTTCAGTGCGCACGTTTACCAGAAACGGACTGGCTATTTTAACCCCGTAAAGAGTACGACGGTCATACCTCGGTACCATGCCCAATATAGGAAGTACCCCCTCCCCTGCCCGGCCAGCACCAACAAATGGAAAACCAGTGTTACCCCCAGTTTTTCGTTGGTTCAAATGTGCCAGACAAAAAGAGAATTGGATGGAAAGTCGGTAGGATTCTTGTCAACTTTATTCGGAGTTTAGTTTTCCAAAGCGCCGGATTTTGGCGCATACAAACTAATGCTATTTTTAAACTCGGAATGCGAAGCATTTCGAATTTGTTGTGATGGGTGAGAAAAAAGTCATCGTTCTCAGAACGTGATTGAGGCATGTTCGTGATTGACACGCGGTGCAGACTGGGAACTGACAGTTAATTACGTGAGTGACGTTGAGTAGAACCGAGAAGTTTGGAGTACAATTTCATTTGCTGCTTTGCGGTTGAAACAACTTCAAGTTTCATCTTTCGTCGCATAAACTTTGCCCTCGTTTGCTAGCTGACATCACTATCGTCAGACATACACATCAACAAGCAAAGTTCCACAATCAGATTTGTGACTTCGAGGGCAGATGTTTGCTTGAGTTGCTATATTATCAAATTGTCATATTAGAGAAAAAAAATTGAAACTGCTATACGAACACTTTAATGGTTTCTTGTGTTCTTGAAACGAGTAAACAACTTACAAGGATCGGTGATCTAGACGCAACCTGTTTAAATAGCTACGATCAATTTTTTTTAGAAAAAATCAATGCCAAAAAAAGAACTATTGCCTCATAATCTAGATTTCTTTCTGTTGTTTCGTCGTCTTGGACTACTACAATACTTGTCCAATCTATTCGCCTTCTGGCTGTTCCGGCCGGCATGAAGTTTCGAAACAAACTAAACGCAGCTTTCAAAGCTTTTGTTCTTTCCGACGATTTGTTAAATTCACAGCATAAAATTAGAGGCTAATTTTTCTTGGAAATCAGAAAGGTTGATAATTCATGTCAAAATTGTCTGCTCTTCCGTACTCTTTGCAAAACTGATCCGTTTCTCCAAATTGTGCAATTTATATGTGATTTTTTTTACTGATTATGTGACGGATGCGGCAAGAAATCAATTGCGCAAAACTATTTTGACAAAAATCTATTCGACAGCAAGGTAAAAAGGTCTGGCCTAAATTGTTGCTAAAAAGATGGGATTTAGGCTGACCCTACGGCTACTGGTAATATACCAAAACATTTGCTTACATTTTGGACAAATCCATTGCATTCCGAATTGACCTAAGGGGTCCTTTGACTCTACTTGCTAGAACCGCTAACATTTATAGCAGGTAACATTAACAGGGAAATTTACCGAAGTTAGCGGTTTAAACAAATTTAAGAGTAAACAAACCGAAACCCAGTTGTTCAAAAGACGACTAACCCCAAATACAGAGTTGATTACCATGGCAACCAATAGGTTTTGTAAAGAGTTAACCCTGGATTACGGTTAATCTTCTTTTAAATAACTCGGCCACTGCCGAGTATAGTTTGCCAAAAAAGATTATTCTTAAAGTTACATTCAGTTTATTTTCAGTTATAAGATCTGAACAACCCGAATAACCTAGTTAGCATTCAAGAAAATTATAAAACAAGGACTTTGCGGTTCTCTTCGTTTACAATAAGTGTTCGCCCATCCGGCGCAACAGCAACACCGCCCAACTCTGAAGCAGGGTCGGTGTCCAGTGCTATTGCCTGAACAAAGTCCCCGTCAGTGGTATAAAACTCCAGCTGCGCGTAATTACTGTGCTCGCTGTGAGGACTTGATGTAATAATCACTTGACCAGTGGCTGGGTTAAATGCGATGCCGCCCTTTGGAAATCCCCTTACTTTAAAGTTCTTCAGATGAACGCCCCAGCTGTCGAACTCGAGAATACAGACGCGATCGTACTTTGAATCTGCGACCATGACGCGTCCGTCGTGCGTGGACGCGATATGATTAGCGTTTCCGACAACTGCTTCGTTAAAGCTGTTAACAAATGTCCCGTCAGGTTTGTACACGTCAAAACGGTAAGTGCCGGCGCACTCGCCAAGAACAACTACCTCACCTTCCGAACCATGTTTAACTGTCAAAGCCCAGCCTTCGAATTCGTCTCTGTGTGGGAGGGTAAAACTGTGATGTAGCTTTGCGTGTTTATCAAACACGTAGACGCCTTGCACCTGCTCCCCGGCGTCATCTTCCAGCACGGCTAATACGTACACGTTGTCATCCGCGTCTGTGTCCACGCTGCACGGTGAAAACGTGTGCTCTGCGTCTGGATCAGCGACACACAAAGAGTGAAGGAACGAGCCCCTGCTATCAAACACCTTCACTCCCTCCCCTCCCCAATCTGCCACCATGTAGCGCCCAAGGCTGTCGACGGTTACGTCCCACGGCTCAACTAGCTTACGCTCAGACCGCTTTCCGCTTTGCCCAAACGACCACGTCACATCAAAGTCTCCCAAACCAAGAGCGTGCATTTTTCGCACCAGTCTCCCGTCAAGTAGAGGGTGCACGCGTTCGTCCTTTGTCAACACACAAGGAAATAAAATATCTGTGGGTCCAGTACAGAATTTGAGCGCGATAGTGAACATCGTGTGATTTATGTGGCAGATCGAAGTGAAAACGTTTCTTCGTTCTTCGTTTTTATTTACTGTATCGCTGTCTCGAGATATTTCATCCGAGAACATTTGGCGAACATCAGGAAGAGCGTGGAGCTCGCCAAGCCGAACTCGACACATTTCCAAACTATCGGACGGCTTTCTCAAGTTTTCTAACAACGCAGCAGCAATTTGGGTCTTTATTAAAAAAATTTTGTCACGCGTACCAAAATTTCCGCGACCAAGTACTTTTAAATATTCCTCTTTCGCGTCTTTGAATTTCTCCTGAGAATCATGGAACGGCTTTAGCGAAAGTTGGTCGTAATTAGTTTCCTCAGTATCTGTCGCGTTTGCTGCTCCGTCGCAAGTCTTGCTTTCTGACGAGGCACTCTCGCCTTCTTTGCTTCGATCAGGATAAAGCTCAATAAAGTCGTAATCGTCATCGTCTTCCTCTTCTGCCGTCTTGACCGCACCACAGCCGATACAAAGGCTTCTCCTACCTGTAGTAGCTATCCACTCGTACAAAGACGCAACTCCTTCTTTAAACAGTCCAACACTAACAGCGAGACTC
This sequence comes from Hydrozoanthus sils, assembly GCA_027575215.2. Classification (NCBI taxonomy): domain Eukaryota; kingdom Metazoa; phylum Cnidaria; class Anthozoa; order Zoantharia; family Hydrozoanthidae; genus Hydrozoanthus; species Hydrozoanthus sils. Next base: position 15,315 of record JAOBRD020371941.1, read on the forward strand.
GTTTTAGAATCTGCTGCTAGTTTTTCTTCAATTTCGCTGGATTCACGGAGAATATATTGGACCCGCTGGTCCAACACGACATCATCGTGACCGAGTGTAACTGCAGGTTTTTCACCAGGTTTCCTACAAAGCAGATCCAGCAGCAGGCTCGGAAGCGAGGAGCTAGTCGACATAATATAAAGCTTACATCGTTTTCAGTGAAACACAATAAATCTAACCTTTCCGAGACAGGCGCTCTCTGTCGACTCGTTTAATCACTGTTTAATCCGGAGTGACGCCCGCTTTCCACATTTAATTCAGAAAATTCCAACAGTTATATTTATATCGAAGTTTATATTGGCCTGCCTTTGGCCATGCGGTGTCAACTGATAATAATTCTGGTGTGTCTAGGATTATAAATACGGTTTAAAATACCATTGTCTGTAACGGTAAACCGCACTTTGAGAGAGTCCAGTAAAACAAAATTAATCCAGTGTTTAGGCAAGTTATTGTTCATCAGCACTTTAACACGACGCTTTACTCAAAACTTTAGTTGTGTTTCTCGAACAGAAATCAGTTAAACATTTTTTACACTTTAAAGGCTTAAAACCTTTTGTTCTTTTGACAGTGATATTGAAAGAGAACACTGACTTTGATTAGTCATAATTCCTCTTCTCCCGCGAGCTATAAAATGTCGAAGCCAAATTCGCGTAATCACTGGTCACGAGAGTCGAAAATTGATCAAGCTGTTACTTTTGACAGCAATTTGCATTCTGTAGAATTTGATCACTTATAATTTGATAACAATAGATTCTAATAGCTCGGATTTGAAAAACTCGACGCATTATTTACACTACACACTGAGAAGGAAATACCTGAGGCGAAATTAAAACAAATAATAAGGCGAGGTTTTCCAAAAATGCATCAAATGCCATTCAGTCAATAGTTTCTGAATAGCCGGGCCTTAAAGACAAAATTTTCAAAACACCAAACAGTCGCTTATACATTAACCTAATATACTGGCGAGTTCTTATGCCCTGACAATAGCCAATTTTCGGTTGCCAGTGGTTGAAACCCTGTAAGGGGACAGTTTCTTTCCACCGTCTGGAAATGATAATTTTTTTGCATGTTGTGTAGCCGACATGACAGTTGTCATAAAAATTTGAGTTCTTAAAATTTAGCAAAGATCAAATAAAGGGGCCGTCACGCAACTCTAACGGTCGGTATTCGTTAGTCTGAGTATTTCGGGGTCCTGACTGTACATGTACAATATCTCACAACAATGTATACCAAATAAACAGTAACAACAGATTTATTCCATCAATATGAAAGTTTTGACTTTCTTGTAAAGGAATGTTCTTAAGCCTAAAGCACGTCATACCAGCCGTGATCTCCTTGGTTTCCATCAAGTGATAATGATTCAAAGAATTAATAAATATAGAGAAAACGTTAAAAATCATTCGTAATATATAATTCCTATTTCTCGAAAACGAATTCTTATCCTACCGAGGATAATAGCTTTGGGAAGGTTTCGCATCGCAAAGGCCATATAGTAATGTCGGGTGAAATAATTTGACTGTTACGTAACATTTATATCTCATCTGCTTTAAAAATTAATATACAAAGTGAAAGATGATTACGAAACCACCGTAATGTTTTTGCATCTTTGCAGTTCGTCATAAAAAAAAAATTTCTTTCTCTTACACATTTCCTGCTATAACTAACGGGCTAACCGCTCCCATAAAGCCACTGGGTGTTGACTGTCACATCGGATAATCTCATTCTAACAACCTTTTAACTTGAGCAGCACGTTCACTGAGGCTGTTTGATTGCCAAAAAAGACCAGTACGGTAATATAAACAATCACATCAGCTCAACTGGAAATAGTTCAGCTCACGGAGATCTCCGTAATCAGCTGAGAAAGGCCTTCGTCTTTCCTTACGGTGCCCTCTCGACACCAGTCTTCTGCTGCTTATAAGCGGTGTTTAACAGTCGAAACTGTTATGTTCCTGCGTCCCACTAGTAGTTAATCGTTACCAAGGCTGGTTTGGAGGGGGTGAGGGGAGGTATCTTTTTTTTTGTTTGCTGCTTGCATATATGTTGCCCACTGTATCGTCGACAAGAATGGTGCTCAGAATTACAGTCACGTTCTGAAACGGGGGGGATAAAAAGAATGTCCATTCTTGACGATTCACCGTATCCTCGACTCTCTCAGACGCGCGGCCGCGAAGGACTCCGTTAAGTCCGTGAAAGGCGAGGGTCGCGGAGTCAAGTCACCAGCACAACCTAACTGCGATGTTGACCTTCAGATATCAACCAGTCACGTCACGAATTCATGCAGTTAGCCGTCCAAATCACTGTCTAGTCAACTTGTCACTCAGAAAAGCAAGTACAATACAGCTCTCATGAAAGCGGGCATTTTTTTACCTCCAGATGTCACGCAATCGCGTCACGAATTCATGCTCGTCACCAGCTCAAACCACTGTCTCAAAGCGTCACTCAGAATAGCAGGTAAAGCGTTAATGTCACGGAGAATGATATAAAATGGAAAAGGAAACTGCTCCATGTAAGACCTTATCTCCGGCAGCTGGCCGGCGCGGAATATTGGGACCTTGATGTCTAGTATGGAGTCCTTGTTCAGGGGATTATCAAGCACCACGAACACAAGGAAAAGTCGGAGGTCCCTAGCAAGGCGAACTGCACGACGAACCGTCTGCAAGGAAAAACACCACAAAACATTCATCCAACGGTCTCTTAAAAACGTCTGAGATGCACACAAAGAGTGTACAGCTCAAATCCAATCAAAAGATGGCGGCCATACAATTTACCACAGTGCATTGTGAACCTGAAACAGCTCAAATCCAATCAAAAGATGGCGGCTGTACAACTTACCACAATCCATTGTGAACCTGAAACAGCTCAAATCCAATCAAAAGATGGCGGCTGTACAATTTACCACAATCCATTGTGAACCTGAAACAGCTCAAATCCAATCAAAAGATGGCGGCTGTACAATTTACCACAATGCATTGTGAACCTGAAACAGCTCAAATCCAATCAAAAGATTGCGGCTGTACAACTTACCAAAATGCATTGTGAACCTGAAACAGCTCAAATCCAATCAAAAGATGGCGGCTGTACAACTTACCACAATGCATTGTGAACCTTAAACCGCTAAAAGTGACAACTGGTAAAATTCTTTCTTGTACCAACAACGCTATGTGTGTCAAAATTGAGGTTTACAGATTCTCACTATACGTTTTTATGGGCAATTTTAGACATTTATGCGCTAGGAGTTATGGGTAAATGTACAAGTCGCCATCTGCGCAATCGTGGATTGAGCTCCAACGCCAAAATACAACAAACAATCTCTTCATAACAACAGTTACAGTTTGTTTCGCCAATAAATTTTGTTTAAAAAATGTGTACAGTTAAAGAATCATTATATAGACTAAAGTAATGGCAAGGAAATCAAAGTAGAAGTTATAGGTCTTGTAAGGCAATCTGATTCTCTCATGCTCAAAAACTATTCTTTAGGAAAAAATATGACTAGGGCATAAAACTGTACACTGTTTTACAGTACCTTTATATCTATCTTTAAATTGTTACAAAAAGTGTAATTTACAATGACTTGAGATTAGTGGTTCCTTTGATTCCATTGTGAGTGAGTTATAAGAATTACTCTGCTAAATTTCATTGCTAAGTAAATTTAACAAAGTAGTTCCCTGATGTTGTATTGAAAATTTTCATTTTTTTCCAACAGAAAAATTATGAAATAAATGTTTGATCTAGTGTTGCAATTAAGAACTTGGCTATTTAAGCTAAACACTTCTTGAAATTTGTAAGGAAGAATACATTTTGGAAAGGAGTTTCAAAACCACAGAACGATCTTAGTGATGATGATCCCACATTTAGAAAGGCATCTCAGAACCAAGAACAAATACAACTACTTTAACAAACGCAAAGACAAGACTAAGGACATGCAGAAACATCTACGTAGAGACCATTAGTACTGCAATCTTCTCATGAGAAGATACAAAAACTACACAAAGCTTACGAATAATGAGGAGTGTATAAGTTGACAATCTTGATATCAATTCACAATCGTATAAAAGAAGTTAATTTTGAAACACTTACAGCTGTCTACCTAGCCTTAAAAATTTCTAATATTACCGTGTACGAGAATCTAGAAACCACGAGAGTTTGCTGTTACCGTAAAAGTTTTCTTTTTTTAACCTTTTCGTATTTGGTCAAAGGGCCCGTTTGCCACACCTTTGTTGGGGTTAGGGGGAGGATGGTTATATTCAGGGGCTTTTATAAATGGACGAATATTTGCGTTTTGAAAAAGCCATTTGTTTATAAAGCAATTATAATTTTTTGAGGTTCTCTGCTCACAACCCCATTTTTTTACTTTACTGTAAATACAAACGACCGAACACACATTGTGTAGTTAGTAGGCGAGTTTTTGTTTACATTTTTTGCCTCATTAGCATATGCACTCTTCTTTCTAATTTAGCTACAGAAACAAAACTTCTGAATAATGAAATGTTTCTGCAGAACAAACTTCCTCTGAAAATATGAGATTGATATGCTGAGTAATCTTTCCGAGATATGGTTTTAAAAATAGGCAGTCGATGACTGCATGTGGCTGTTGTTTTTAATACTTGGATCATCTTTTCCTGTTTTTGTTTGGATTAAAGCACGGGCAACAAAACTCTAGAGTTTAGAACTCAATAAATGTATCCCTGTCTTTGCTGGTTTTTCAGAAATTTCTCACCCCCCCCGTTTATTAAGTGTTTAAG
>JAOBRD020372051.1:0-20094 GCA_027575215.2 Hydrozoanthus sils
TTCATTTTCATCCCGAAGTTGACTCTGGCCTTTACCAAGTTGGGCTTTTTGCTGAGAAAAATCTGATATAATTTATATTATATTTTTTAGATGAGGATGGATATAGTCAGATGGGAGGACATTGATTTCAGCAATAAACTGTTGACCCTTGCTTTTTCAAATCTTTTCTTTTCTTCAGTCTCTTTCATATTAATTTACATTTAATAGAAACTTATGCACTATGCCTATCATTTTTAAACACATTTTATACTGACAAGGGTTCATTAACATCTTTTTCTTCTTTTAATACTGATTATTTGTTCAAAAATTATTGTTGATTTGAGTAACTAGTGTTTCGATATTTATTAGAAGCTTAACTATTACTTTTTGTTTGCCCTAGGGTATTTTGTCCTTAACTTGTTCTTCTTCCAAAAATCTTGTTGTTCTAAACCTTTTTTCTTTTAAATCTCTTAGATTTTTGCACAACACAAATTCCAAAAGCAATTTTTTGTACTGATTATTAAATTTGTTGAAGAACTTTACCAATTTTTGTGTTTGAGTCGAAGCATTAATACCTTCAATAATTTTGAGAAGCATCTTTTCTCTTTTTTTATCCCTTGCTTGCTCTTTGTATCTTATTTGCTCAAGTAGCTTTTCACAATCGGGAGTTCAATGCTGTCTTAACAGTGACAAAAGCACTAAGCAGAAAGCGAAATTTTATGGTTTTTGCATAACTTTTTCAAAGGAAATTTGGTGGTACCTGAATGATTGGCAAGCCACAATAGCTGTCATACGCAAAAAATGCATATCAAATAGAACTTCTTGACAACATGTAAAAGAAACATTTAAATCAGTAAAATATTTATAATTTCGTATTGGCACACAGTACCTTAAAACTCTCGGTAAATTTCCTTACTCACTCATTCTTAATTTAATATGCATACAGTAATTGCTGCCAAACTTCACATTTTATTTTCGGGATTAAAAAGATATAATCCATACCCCAACCCTAACCATTACTCCTAACCCTAACAGTGATTTCGAGAAATTTTGGTATGCATTTTAATGAAGTATGGTTGAGTACGGAAAGTTTGCCGTAAACGCTTCCACGTAACGCTTCCTTTGATAGGTATAGCCTTCTTCACCGAATAACTAACAAAATAATGATCCACTTCCCTTGAGAAACATCGGGCCATTACAAAAACATGTTAAATTTCGATTCGTTGTCCGCCATTTTGAAAATCGAACGCGGGAACCTGCCCTGCGTCCTACTGCGGATGTTCAGCGGTTTTCGTTTAGGTACATAATCATATACCATATATGAAGTCCTGCGCAATTACGTTGCGAATACGCAGTTCATTTTTTGCGGGCTCAAGATAAGTCATGAAAACAAAACTTGAAATGTGGTCCTTGAAATGTTTGTCGAGACACTCGCAGCAATTTGATATCGTTATCATGAGTTGAAGGTAGGGATGTTTTGTTTTGATGCACCATTGAAGCACACTCTTTCACATTTATACTTAAATTTTGATTGATTTTGATGACTTGGTCAACGGTGGTTTGCGAAGGGAGTTTTGTATTTGTATAAAAGAACCAAAGAAAATGATCGGTCACTTATTGACAGCTGGTATGCCACCGAAAACTTTTTCCTTTCTCTAGTTTTTATTAGTTTCTAACAAAATCAGTTTGTATATTCGAGTACGCCGTTTTACCTTTGAATGAAATAAGCCCGCTTATTAAAACAAACCAACGCGATAAATTTGGCCTTGGGTTTCTTTCTTGCGACAGCGATACAGCGCCATTCATCCCAAAGCAGAATACAGTCATCTCCTGCTGGACTCTTTCTGAAAAAAAAAAAACCCGGGAGGATTATCAATTCATGTTAAGAATATGGTGGCAAGGTAGGTCAATGCCTTACTTAACTGTGTATATATTTAACCAGTGCATACACGAAATAACTTTTCCCATAAGTTTTCAATTGCCGACTGTTTGAGGCCTCGTCAATTGCGTAAAAATTGAAATGAAAATTTAATCAGCTTTGGCAATACTACTTTTTAAACCTCTGTTTAATATTTTTTCTTTTTTCCCTTCTGAAGGTTTAGTCGATTTACTTTAACTTTAAAATTGTGTGATGTAGTTTCTTTTACTGCTTTTAGTTAAAGTCCTTTTTGAGCTATTGTGAAATTACCGAAAAAGAGAATTCGTATCATTCAAACGCTTTAACCGCACTCTCTGTGTACCGGTATGTTTATTTCTAGGAACATTTTCTCAATTTAAATTCAAGATTTTATGTTACGTGAGATTAGACTCGATCTAGCAACATGTTGCAATATCTGAATCTTCTTTGTTTGACCTAGTTTCTTATACAAATTCTTTTTATTTAAACATATGTATGTAAGAAACACTCTGTTTTCGTAAATCATTGGAAGTGCAAAAATAAGTAAGCTTTTCAAATTATCATGCCAGACTAAAAGTTTTTACCAGTTGATCAGTTGTGAAAGATTTTAAAGCCTCTGGTTTGTTAATCAGTCTACATCAACTCCCAATACAAGTGGCCCCTCTTCATTTGATAAGAGTCATATGAAAGTAGCTAATAAAACTGATGCTGTCAAAATATTTGGCTTAATTTTTTGTCTCTGGGAAAATTATATTCAAGTAACAAACTAGTTTTAAGAACTAGAGTGTAAAGCAGCGATAAATATTAATTTTATAGTCATCTTTGATGACTGAAACTTGGATTAAGTTGTACTTTTGGTGATGTAAGCAAGTTCTTGGTACATTACAAGTCATGCATTGCTATAAGAAGTCTGGATATTTTACATACATTGATGAAAAGCTTGTTGATGAAAATTATTATTTTAGTTTACAGATCACCTAGCTACAAAAATGAGTTATCTTAGTTTGTTTGTTTTTTTCTATAATAAATGAAGAATCATTTTATAGAGAAAACATTCAAACAGTGAATTTATCGTTAATGTCAGTATAGCTCAACATTATTCTACTGTATGTACCAACTGTCAGTCTCAAAAGGCCTCTGCTGCTTGTAGACAGATAATTTCTCTCATTTTAAGTTATTGTAAGAGAATTATTAATTAGCTGAATTGAATCTGGAATCTGGTGCTTCAGTTCAAGCAAAGATTATTACACGAAATATCCAATGCAAACAACTCAATTGTGGCTGAATATTTAGTTCAAACTCTCTCTTGCCTCAACAACACAGATTAATATGGATTTTTGATTTGATTTTTATATGCTTGAGGTGAAGTGTAGACTGTGATCATAATAGCTTATTACATAAGATACAGTAGGCACTGCATCAGCATGTTCTGAAATGTGCACAATGTCTTGATACTGTACATGCAGCAGTGCTTGTCATTTCAGGTGCATGATCGCGCTTATGCACTATCGCGCTCCTGAAATTGATCCTAGAAGCATGAAAATTAGGGCACCTACTCACAAAAAATCACTCACCTTAGAGTTAAAGAATGACCATGAATCCCCCGTGATTTTCTGTTCAAAGTTCCACATTTTGATCCACACATTCCTGTAATAAACTCAAAAATTATTTCGTACAGATGTCTTAAGTCGTCTAATTGTAGATATGCTCAACCAGCTGTTTGGTAGCAACATGAGAATTTGCGAACTCAAGGTCCGTCATGGTTGAGAAATAGGTATTGCCAAACTGCCTTTCTTCACTGGCAAAGAGAGGAGAAGTCGTTCATCAGTAGTGCATGGGTGACCATCTGTGATTGCTGAGATGAATATGTTATCTACAACTGCATCCAATCGCGTCAGGTGCTGCTTGATGTTGGACATTGTTCAGATGTAGTATGTGAGTTTATGTTTGAACCCACTCACAAATGCAGCGTTGTTGGCCTGTGGTTCTGTCTTAGCTATCTTTGATAGCACCTTCAATTGATCACACCACCAGTTGACCAGTTCATCAGCATATTCATCCCATCTGTATTCGCTTCCAATATAGCCCCCAAGATACTTTCTCCCCTCTGTGGTGATATTGATTTTCATCCCTCTAAACATTTCTCGTGCCTTTGTCTGAACTTCTTGCTTTATAATCAGCCATGACTTTGATGCATTTGGGTTATAAATCAATTTAGGGCCACAGTTCACAATGTTGTCCCACCAGCACCGTAGTTCTAATAGATTGCCCGCACCACCTAGGTCGTTGGTGAAGGCCACATGTTTCAGTGTTGTCACATCTGAAGTTTCGGGTTTGAGTATCTCCAATAGGGGGATAATACCAATGGTGTATACTGGCATTGCCAGTGGACCCCCCTGTGTGGTCCCTTCTGAAGATGATATTTCAGTTCCACCAATTACAAATAGGCGTGATGGAACACTATAACAGTTTCTGATGTAAATAGCCATCGGTTGGCATAGATACTGATGTTATGGAGGAGGACCCTTTGGTTGAGTGAGTTGAAGGCATTATCTGCATACACTAGGAGCAATGCATTGGTTTTTTCTTCTTCAATGATGTCGCTCATCGCATGTATTGCTGCCTCACATCCACCTGCTTGACCGGCAAAGGTTTGGAGATTTCCCTTAGAACTCAGTCTGATTTTTGGCTTGATGACAGAGAGTATAGCTTTCGCAATATTCCTCCACAAGACCTCATCGACGCCAATGGGTCTAACACCTGGGTTCTTGTCAAATGGGATCAGTCAACAGGCCATATAAGCCTCAAGGTTGGTGTAAGTTGTGCCGTTGGAAACAAGGACTTTTGTTTCGGTAGTGCTGATCTTTTGTGCAAAGTTTGCTAATGCACTCCTAAGAGTATGGCCAGCGGTTCCAAAATTCTTTGACGCCATGATTCTCCTCCAACCGTCTGCATCCAAACCAGAGGGATTGCTGGAACCCCATGTTCGTAAGGCAGCATTCACAATGGTTGATTTGGTTATGTTCTGGAACACAACTGGGTCGACAAATGGGGGTTCACCATCTATTAACAGGGATGGGTCAGCTTTACTTGCCGCAGGGTGTTTTCGTTTCAATTCATTTGTGGTGCCTTGTGATAATGGGAGTACGCCGCTGCCACCTTGATGATCTAAAAGCTTCATTGCAGCATTAATCTTTCCTTCCAGCATGAGCTTAGCAAATGTTTTAGCTAGTCGCTCTTCATCTAGTTCCTTGTGATTTGTAGGCAGTTCACTTGAATGGTATTGACCTCATGAGGTAAATCATCGAATTCACCCTGTTCCCATTGTGTTAACCATCTTGAAAGGTATTGGGAGTGCTGTTTCGCTGTCGACTTGAATGAAGGCTTCTGAAGAAGTAGAGCAGGCATCAGCAACAACACTTTCAGTGCAATGTCTCTGTACTCGTTCACATCTTGGTTCCAAAATTCAATCCACTTTGTTGTTTCTGAGATAAATTTCTTTCCTGCCAGTCCACTTGGAAGTTTGAATAAATGCCATTTCCAGAAAGCGATTTTCTCGTATATCACATCAATCTTGTGATGGATATCATCTTTAGTGGTGATCTCCCCATATTTTGGTTGAATTGATGACGATGTTGTTTGGCTTCCTGCTGTAATATTGACATTCATTTGGACTTGTTCTTGTGATGAATTTTGCAGTCGAGTAGTCAAATCTTCTTGTGGCAATTTCTTTCTACAACAGCTGAGATGGATATTTCTCCCATGATTTGTAGTAAAAGCCCTCAGACATAAATTACACTAATTTGTACAGAGCAGCGTTTTCGTCTGTTTGTTGCCACTGGTGATCAAGTGTGTTTTGTTGCATTTTCACTCTAAACGTTGATACCCGGGTCAATGGCGGTTAGAAAAACTAATCCACTTGGCCAAGAGGCATTTAAGATTATCTAAGGTGTAATAGATATTTCATCTTCAGGCTTATTTCCAGCCGATAACCTCAATATTCAGCGACTGTCAAGATCCTCCAATTAATTTGATTATGATTAATTAATAATTATTCTAAATACATTGCAGTGTAATTAAATGTTTATTTACAACCGAATTATAGTGGTTGGGCACCCGAAATAACTATAAGAAAGCTAATCTAGTCAGGTGCCCATTTTGTTCTTAATAAATCGATGAATATCAGGAAAGTGGATAAAGTAAGAAAAAGAAAGAAAAAAAATAATGATAATTCCAAATTCCAAATGAAAGAAAAAAAATAATGATAATTCCAAATTTCATGATATGGTAAGGTATGGTAAACTTCAAGTAATATTAATAACATATTCGTCATGAAAACGCTCTTTGAGTTCCCATTTAAATCAACGAACAATCAAAGTTTTCAACTGTTCACCAATCTCATTCCAGACTTTCAGGCCAAAATATCAAATATTAAATTTTCGTTCTAATTTTTGAAAAAGGAAATGTAAATTTTGATGCTAGGTGAGTACTTTAACTGTGTCTCGTGCTGATAGAAGGGAAAAAGCTGTCATAAGCACAAGGAAGATTACAGTTAAAGTACTGATACATAAAGCATGTAGTGTAGAGTGAGATTATCTATGTTGTGCAACTTGATAGGTTTTAATCTTGCAAAGAGAGGACTATTGTGTACATCAAATTTGGTGAAATTGATAAATATATACGAACTGTTCTCTTTTGTAGGATCTCTAATGGTTTTATATTTAAACAATAATTGCTACTCCATATATACCATACAGCCGTATGTGAGAAAAGGATAGTATACAATTACATAAGTATAGTTTAACTAATGTTTGAGTGTCAATGAAATGTCTGAGTTTGTAGACGATCCTGATGCTTTTTTTAGACATGTTCAAAATGTGCTCTTTCCAATTCAGGTTTGAGTCTATTAGTACACCTAAATACTTATTGCATTTTGTTTGCTTAATCTGCTTAATATTCAGATGAATAGAAAAAGAGTCTGTGACATGCTTTTGCACTGCACGAAATAAAGCAAAAGTAGTCTTACTTGTGTTAAGTGATAGGTTGTTACCACATAACCATTCATGAATTTTGAACAGCTCATAGTGGCAGTTGCTTCAAGTGCCTGTAAACGTCAGTGTGAGTAAAATAAGTTTGAGTCGTCAGCAAAGAGATGAAGATCTAGAATAGAATATGCTTGATGGAAATAATTTATAGAATAATATATAGCAAAAATAAAAGGGGGCCAAGGACTGAGCCCTGAGGAACCTAACACACCACAGTTCGTTCTGTGGATGATGAATTTCCAACAGTGACAAATTGTTTTCTATCATGTATATAAGAGCGAAACCAGTCACTTGCTGTTTCTCGTACTCCATAATACTCCAATTTTTTAATTAGGATGGTGTGATCAACAGTATCAAAAGCTTTACTTAAATCTAAAAAATATGCCACAGGTGTCAGAAACTGCTGTATTGAAACATTGAAAATGATACTTTTAAATTTTCATCTTATTGTTTGTGTTTAAATAGAGTTAAATATTAAGTGTCAACCTGTCCTTAGAAGGAGTTTGACTTAAAATCTTGAGTTGCAAGCACTCAATTCGAACATCTGTAAACTGTATATCGTGAGTGAAATAGTATAATTTTATAGAAGTTTGAAACCTTTAAACTATATGTGATTTGTTGTGGAAACCTTGTGAACGGAGCCACATTTCCCGACACCTGGCACCTCTGACGGGACTGTGTGATTAGCTTATTTGTCCTGATTTTAACTAATGTTAGCTTAACACCAGAAACACGGAAATGAGCAAAGAACCGACCAAAACTACAGAAATAGAGACTGCATTACAAACATAACATTGTACAGCTGGAAAGGATCAAGGAAAGAGCAAATGTTGTGTTAAACACCAACAAGGTGAATTTATTGGTAGATAAGTCGAGAATATTAAGGAAATTCAAAATCAAGTGAGTAAACTGTTTCACGGTGAAATAACACAAGGGTCAAACAGTGGGGAAATTGATCAATGGAGCCTCGAAATAGAATCTCAGATCGAAGAAGCGGATGAAAAAGTTGAAAGGTTGCAGGATTGGTTCTCTAAACATACCTTGGAGAAAATAAACAAGGAGCAAGAAGAGAAAATTCAGTTTGAAATGAAACTACATGAGACCAAAATAAAATTGTAGGAAACACTTCAAATGAACACAGCAGAGTTAAATCATGGCGTTCCGCCAACTATAAATGCCAAATAATCTAAGCTTGTAATCACAAGGTTCCATGGCTCTTACACTGACGGGACACGTTTCTGGGGTGAATATTCAGAAACCATTGACAAGACTAACATTGCACCAGTTACGAAATTTATATAATTATGTTCAGGAGCTTTTGGGTGAGAAAGCAAAGAAAGCAATTGAAGCTTTACCCCACACACGCAAACCTTAAAAGGATTGACAGCTGTCGATGGAACTGTGTCAGTGACATTGGAAAAACTACCAGCCATATGAGGAGACCTCGTTCGTGATTACTCAAAGTGGGAAGACTGATCGTTTATCCAATTTTGTGAAGCATTACGGCTATGGGTACGTCACAATCCTGTAGATAATTGTAAAGTTGAGGAGGAACGCGAGAAACTCAACCACGTTTTTGCAGCACAACAAAAGAAATGTCATTTTTCAGGGAGAAAATCTTTATTGTAATAGCATCTCCCACAGATCAAACGATTGCAAAAGGTGATAGATTCAGAAGACCGAAAAAAACTGATAAAAGGCTCTGTTTAAATTGTACAGCAAGTGCACACAAAGTCTCGGAATGTAAAAGCACTTCAACATGCCAACGTTGTGGAGCAAAACACCACACCACAATTTGTGGAAAAAAAGAAATAGACCTTGTACAAAAGTGAAACATGTGAAAACAAATTCGAAAAATTGAGATGATGATGGGAACTATCACAAAGGAAGTTTGAATCACGCCTATTTCAATTGAATCGATGTCCAGTGATTTTTGTATGCAACTGGATGTCACAAGGGTTGAAAAACCGCAGCTTCTGATGTTAGACAACCTAAAATACTCCGAGCTTGTGATGTCATATCCCCATCTAAAAAATTAAAGATGGCCGACGCAGATCTAAAAGCCAAGCTACCAGTACATTTGATTCTGGGAGAAAGTGAATATGCAAAGATCGAGCAACCAGGTTGGATTTGTGCGGGAAACCCTGGCGAACCAGTGGCTGAACAAACGCGCCATGGTTTGACAATCCTTTCACCAGGATATGAAACAGACCACGAGAAAGTTTTGCTTACCCAGACCAGCCAATCGGGTTATGAAGAGCTTTGTTAACTTGACTTCCTGGGCGTGGCAGACAAAGCGCAACATGACCAGCAAGTTGTTTACACCGAGTTTTAAGAACAATTAGAGCATGACCCAGCAGAATGGTACAAAACTGGGCTTTGCATGGAAGGAAAACCACACTCCACTCCCAAGCAACTGCCAATCAAGTTTGAAAAGGCTTGACATCCTGAGACGCAAGCTCGAGCGTGCAAGGATAGAGCGGCAGTACACGGAGATCATTGAAGACCAAAAGAAAAAAGGTATCAAGGAGACTGCGCCTCCCGAACCAACCGGTAAGCCATTTTATATTTCTCGTAGAGCTGTTGTTAGGGAGGGTGCTAAATCAACAAAACTGCATGTCGTTTATGATGCGTCTGCCAGAGAATCAAAAGACGCCCCTTCTCCCAATGATTGTCTCTATTCAGGGCCACCCCTACAAAATAAACTGTGGAGCATTATTGTTCGTGCACGTTTTCATGCGGTGTTGATTACAGGCGATTTGAAACAAGCATTTCTTCAAATTAGAATTAAAAAAGCTGAGAGAGACTCTCAGATTTCATTGGAAGCCTGAAAGACATTCTGAAGTAGAAGTATTGAGATGTACTTGAGCTTTGTTCGGTTTAACTTGCTTTCCCTTTCTTTTAGGAGGGGTGATTGAACAGTACTTGCAGACGTGGGAGGAGAGAAAACCAACAGCCGTGTCCCAACTTAGAGCTATTATGTAAGTAGACGATGTGATTTGGGGTGGGGCAACCGTACTCAGTGCTAAGCAGTTCAAGGAAGATGCCATTGAAATCCTCTCTAACACAACCTTTGATCTTCACAAGTGGCATGCCAGTGTCAGAGAAGTAGAAGAAAAGTCGCCCCCCTCCCCTGAGGGTAAGTCGTTTGCCAAGCAACAACTGGGAAATCCGAATGGGGTAGAACATTCCCTATTTCTAAAGAGACGGCAACCAAGTTGAAGTGTGGCATTCTCTCCAAACTTGCAAAGATTCACGACCCCTTTGGGTTAGTAGCTCCTCTGACCCTTAAAGGGAAGTTGATTTATTGCAAGGTTTGTGAGGTTAATGTAGCGTGGGATGCTCAACTACCCAGAGAACTGGTTTGCATGTGGCACAAGTGGGAGAGTTTGCCAGAACGGGCGGTAGTGTTGAGAGTTTTACTGATCCTCCACGAAGAAGTGACAGGTATACAACTTAATGCCTTTGGAGATGCAAGCAGCAAAGGCGTTGCAGCTGCAGTTTATGCGGTTGTGCATCAGAAGTCTGCAGTTTTTCAAGGTCTAGTTGCTGCCAATGCTAGACTTGCTAAACAAGCACTACCAATACCGCAATTGGAGTTAGTCGCGGCACACATGGCTGTTAATGTAGTAACCAATGTTAAGCCAGCCATTATTCATCTGCCCGTGATCCTACTCCTGTGATGGGTGGACAGTTCAGTTGTACTACATTGGATTAAAGGAGAGGGCGAATATAAGCAATTTGTCACTAACTGTGTAACCAAGATTCAGTGGCGACATGTACCAACTGCAGAGAATCGAGCAGATCTTGCAAGCAGAGGAGGTACAGTGATTTCCCAAAAGAACCTTTTACTGGCCCATCATGGTTGGAGGATCCTGAACATTGGCCATTGAACTTAGTGACTAAATCTTCATCAGAGTCCCTTGCAGAAGCTAAGGTCATCGACAAGATCTTTGCAGGGACAGTTGAAGCCACCAACAGTTTTGACTTGCTCGTCACCAAGTTTGGCCTGAGAAAGGCTATGCGGGTTGGTGCTTGGGTCTTGTGGTTCATGCACAAGTCCTGTTACCCTAGCAACCACATAAGCGGGCCCTTAACAACACCAGAAGTGGTAGAGCAGCATAAGTTGTGGACTAAGAGAGCCCAACAACAGTACAACGTGAATAAAGATTGTCAAAGATTAAATCCTCAGCCAAACAGCGATGGTATCTTCGTTCGTAAAGGAAGAATTCAAGGAGAGTTCCCAGTTTATCTTCCTGATTCCCACCCATATACAGTGAAACTGGTTGAACAAGCACATCTGTCCACTCTCCATGGGGAGTGGGCTTAACCATGGCAAAGGTTAGAGAAAACCATTGGGTACCATGTTCGAGGAGGTTGGCAAAGAAGACAGTGAGATCTTGCTTTGGCTGTAGACGATTTCAAGCAATGGTGTTACCAGCCCCTCCATCTGGAAATTTGCTGCTTGACAGAACCTTCCCAGGTAATAGTGCATTTGAAACCGTTAGACTTGATTACGCAGGGCCTATAGCTTACTCTAAAAGTGCCAAAACAATAGGTAAGGCTTATATTGCTTTGTCTACTTGTTCTCTTAATCGAGCTATCCATCTGGATCTTATGCAGTCCCTGGAAACTAGCAAGTTTTTGCTGAGCTTGAAACGGTTCATCGCACGAAAGGGACGCCCTAACAAGATCTACTCAGATAAGGGGTCAACGTTTATTGGTGCAGCTAAATGGCTCTGCATCGTGATGAAGGATGAACGCCTCCAGCAGTACCTTATCGACAACTCCATTAAGTGGCAGTTCAACCTATCTCGAGTGCTGTGGTGGGGAGGCCAATTTGAGAGACTCGTTGGATTAGTTAAACGGTCCCTCCACAAGACCATTGGCAATGCATTATTAAAGTGGGATGAGCTGAGCGAGGTTCTGTTGGATGAAGAAGTAACACTCAACAACCGTCCTCTTAGTTATGTAGAGGATGACCTTCAAATGCCTGTTCTAACACCAAACTTGCTGATGTACTCTCAACCTAATGTAATCCCTGAACTACAATCGCACCACGTGGAAGATAAAGACCTGTGTAAGAGAGCCAAGTTCCTAATGCATTGCAAGAATGCTATGTGGAGTCGATAGATGTTTCGTTTTGTTATTTCATTTAAACTAAACGGATGATCAGTTTCCTTCTTAAACATATGCCTCGTATCTGAAACATATGGGGGGAGAGTGTCGGAAACTGCTGTATTGAAACATCGAACATGATCCTTTTAAATTTTCATCTTATTGTTTGTGTTTAAACCGAGTTAAATATTAAGTGTCAACCTCTCCTTATAAGGAGTTTGACTTGAAATCTTGAGTTGCAAGTGCTCCATGCGAACATCTGTGAACTGTATATCGTGAGTGAAATAGTAGAGCTTGAAACCTTTAAACTATATGTGATTTGTCGTGGAAACCTTGTGAACGGAGCCACGTTTCCCGACACGAGAAATCTTTTTGTCTTCATTTACTCTTTGAATTTTGCCCTCAATAAGTAGTACCGCTTGTATAGTAGAGCGATTACCTTCGAAGTCAAATTAGTTTTCGTTTAGAATATGATGCTTCTCAAGGAATTTTATTAATCTTTTATACATATTAAAGTGTCCATAACCTTTCGTTTTTTGCTTTCCTATCTAAAAATACTTATTTTAAAATGAACATTTCCGAAAAAATTTTGATTTGAAAAATATGCGAATTTTTTACGAATTTTTTAACTTTACATTTCTTTGATCAACCTTTGTCGCTGATCATAAGGATGACAGGCTCACTGTGACGTAGATTAAGGAATTTGCATCACCGTCGCATCAAAATAAAACTAATTCTGTCAGAGGAGCGGAAAGTTTTAAAGAAACACATTGCGAAAATTAAGCTGTAATACATCTTTCTGGCACTTTTAAACCCCACTGTTGTTGCTGTAAGAGGAGCAGTGTTCTTAATCTACGTCATATTGACGTCAAGTCCTTAATCTACGTCACCTTGACTCGGCATTTGGCGTACCAAAATGGCAGCCATTTTCATTGTTTTTAAAGACTGGTAAAATATTCGCGTTTTGCTCAAATCAACATTTTTTCTGCGAAATGTTCTTTTTAAGATACATACTTTTAGATAAGAAAACAAAAAACGAAAGGTTATGGGCAATTTAAGTTTTTCTAGAAGATTTTTAAAAATTGAGAGTAAAGAGATTGGGCGATAGTTAGAAATGATTGTGCGATTACCATCTTTGTAAACTGGTATGACTAGCAATCCTAATCATGTCGGGGACAACACCAAGCGAAAAGGACAAGTTAAATAAGTAACTCAAGTCATGATACTGTAGCTTACATGTATGATAGTGTGTTTTAAAATACATTGCCATGGTAGAACCTGATAGAGAGTGTTCAGTACATTGTCATTGTAGCACAGGTCTGATAGAGTGTTCAGTACATTTTTCTCTGGCAGCATTGAAGTTCTTATCAGGACTTGCAAGATTTGGCCTAGCTACTCTCCCTTCTTTCTTGTCGCACCTTGTGTTGTTTTTTTTTCTGAAGCACATCAGCCTCGTTTTGTTATATTGGTTTGGTGGATAAAATGGGGGTTCAGGAAACGATTATTACACCAAAACAAATTTCCGTTAACTGAAGGTATTATTCCGTTCCATAGGTCGTTTTCAGGCAGTTACATCTGAGTAAACAATTGTGTTTTCAAAAATGGTTTCGATAGTTTGGGACTGTATGTGTGAAAAAATGAGAACGAAAAGTAGCTCACCACACATGGAATGGCAAACGAAGTATTATTTTTGTGTGAGCCAGTGGTTCCTGACAGTTCGGGTGGTTGTTGAGAACCGCCACTTCTTAAGTCAAGAAGACAATATATAAGCACCGTGTCGATATAAGTTCCAGTTCTGTTTTTTACTTGCTTAAATTACATTTCTACATCATAGCCGTCAGTCCACTCAGCTCGGCTCCATGATCTTCATTTTTAAAAAGAAGTTTGTGTTTTAAGGATTATAGAAAACGATTGGTCGTTCTCCTTTGAAAATTTAATATACCTGTTCGACCGGATATTCGTTTGTTGTGGTTGACTTGAATGCGCACTATTCGTGGAACTTAGGAGCAAACCAAACAATGTAAATCAGAAATTGTATTTGCGGGATAAAGTCTGCGTTCCCCTCGGTAGCCCTTAGGTATCAGGAATAACGTTATAAACATGTGATTTTTACACAGGTAACGTGAGTTCCGGTCAACAACTAATAACAGTTTTCTTTAGTTATAAACTCAGCTACTGTAGAATCTGTTAAAGTTCAAACGATTCAATGTTAATTTGTTTGTGAGTTGCATGTTATTACAACAGGTCGAGGTTGCTGTTTTCTGTTTTTTAATTCCTCATTCAATTTATGTAGAAGTGTTGCGGAAGACATCACATCTGGAGCTGTATTTCAAAGCCAAATAATAATTATACTGTAAACAGCCCGCTTTGTTTATCACGTTATATCGGTAGCTTGTGTTTTCGCTATAATCGCAAAACCTATTCAATTAATTATGTTTCTTTTCTTGTACACTTCTTGAGCTTGTTCGTTACACTAGTGTAGAATGAGTTTATTCATGAACTGTGCTTATTTTATATTCCCGATATTAGCCGGACGTAATTTTCAAAGTTTAGAAAATTCGGTTTATTTTTGTGCTTATCAATAATTTAACGCATGATAATTTCAAACAGTTGAATATGGCACCAATCCCAGCATGCTTGTTGACACTGCTTGAACAGCTGTGATTGTCGTTATATATTTGTTTCTAGTTGCCTCGTATTTTTGAAATTGTCGTGAAGCATCTACTTATAAGAGAAGTCACCATCGAGCTGCATTTCTGCTATCAGTGAAGCAGATTAAAGCAGAAATTAAGTGAAATACCGATATATAACGATTATTGATGCGAGTTTCCTCCCTTGAACTCAGTGGGATTGCTCGAAAACTGTTTTTCAGGAAGGTTCAAATTAACGTTCAGAAAATATTCCTTTTTTTGTAGGTTGTTCATTATAGACCATAATTTTAGCATGAACAGATTGTACACAACTTTGCAGGGAGAAAATATAAATCACTGCTTCTCATCTCTAACTTGTTGTCTTATTGAGGTGATGAAATCAGGTTTATCTCTGATCTTATACAAGAAGCTATATATCCATTTTCTGATTCCCCCTTCATCTTAAATTGCAATTGAAAATAAAATGCGCCGGAAGGATCGCAAGTTTATCGGCTATCGCCGGCAACCGGCAGCTACTTTGAATCCTGTAACAGGGCACGAGTGCTGGGTTGGTTTGTGTCCAAAAGAACTGCATGTATATTTTGGAGGCGTGTGTTTTTTATTTAGATTTAACAAAATGCCTCTGGTGTTTTTCTAAATATAACCTATGAAAGTGATTGACAGTAACTGCTCAAAATTTATGTATATTTTGAATCGAGGTTTTCCATTACCAAAGTGGCTGATTGTTTAATTGTTTTTATATATTGTGTGAATCATGCATGGTCCAGTATTTCCCCAGCTGTGTATATCAAAATCATAATCAAGAGCTGTTAGTGTTTAATAGTGCTTTCCGTTAAGTCTGATGCACGCATCAGTTTGTGTTTGTGCCAAGACACGTGTCAGCAGTGCTCACTGATTGAACTAGTTTGCATTTATGTATTTCATTTCAAAGTGGGAACTTCCTTGGCATCTGTTCTCTACCTCGGAACTGTACTTTTGAGTATGTTGTATGACAGACGTTGCTCTAGATTGTAGTGTTAAGATATCGAAGAAGATGAGGATAAAAGGGTCTCGAGACCGTACTGAGAAGTGGTCGTCACAAATGTATCCAGCTTTCTATCCAAGAGGCATTCCTCGCTCTTTAAAAACTCGGGGGCTGGCATTAGAATCAGGAACAATATTTGCGGGTTATTCGATAGTTGCTCTCTTCCAAAACATTCAAGACTGTTCATCTTGAAATTGATAATTTCTTGCTTGTTTATTCTTCCAAAGTCTTTTATCAGTAAGCTAACGATTTTCAACGAGGGCAAGAAAGTTTTATCAACTATTAAAAAATTTAACGTTCTCTGCTGTTTACCGAAACATCTTGCGAGTGGGCTTGTGCGAATATGTACACTAGTTTAAGCAATCACTCCTCCGGAATGTCAGTCTGACTAACAGAATGATTCTTTGAGTGGAATAAGCTTGCGAACAGGCTCTCATTTCGATCGAGGAAAGGGTAAAATACATCGAGCGGCGAAGCTTTCGCCGACACGTACTCACAGCTTCGCCGCTCGATATACTTTTCTCCTTTCCTCGAACAGAGAGCCTGTTCACAGGCTAAGTGTTTTTTTGTGGTTGTAATTGATTTGAGGGTCTTCATGGCTAAGCATTCGTTTTCTTTTCATTTCATTTACCGCGTTGGCCTATACTCATAGTTGAGTGTTACAGACCACAATCTGAATTTGCATTAGGAATGATTGAAATATCTACATGATAAGTAGGTCAGTGACGTAAGGACACTCTCAGAGTGATTGTACGACTACTTGTTTCCATATCGTTTGTACTTAGCTTGTCGAAAAATGAATTAAAAGTACAGAGCTAACTGAAAATTTTCAGCTTACGTTTAAGCCAGTATGTTCATGGAGTGCAAACTAGTTTTTAAAACATTCAATGTTGGAAGTCTTGGAAGTCGATAGGAAACCGAAATACGTCGGCTCTCAGCATGCAGTTGAGTTTGTTTCTTTTTTAAAACTAGGCTTTGCTCATTTGTGCCTTTCGGCTTTTGAATACTGCTGAAAGAATAGACAGATAACCAGACAAAAATATAAATGTATTGTTAGTGAAAAGCAATTCATCAAAAATTTTCTTTCATTCTTAGGATATCTGTCTGGGGGATCAAGAAGTAAATTATGGTATAATGTGAATCCGTGTTAGGTTGTTTTTGGCAACTTCCCTTTTCTTGTTTATTTAACAATAACAGTATATTCACTGAAACTTTCATTTAACATAACCATGCTAACAGTTTCACTTATGGCTATGGTGTTTTCAGTTAGTTCAGCTTTGTGTACAAATTTAGTTTGGGCCCTGCAACTCTGCCTACTCGTGGTAGAGAATACCTTCTTACGGCCCTTTCAGAAAAGTAAAAAGTATTTGAAATATTGGTTGTTTATAGCCAAATATTCTACTCAGTTATAATATTCACTGTGAATAGAACGAGAGCTCTTATGACTGCCGGTTCCTTTTTTCTCCAGCTCATTGTGACGTCATCTGTTAGACCGTCGTGTACGTTTCACTGTTTTTACTGGCGTGCGCATTGAGTTCTTTCATTTCAAAACCTGAAAACCTTAACCATCCTGTAGTGGCCAAGGTGTGTGGTGGTGTGTTAAACTGTCGCAGTTAGCCCAACTGAAGGTAAATTTAAAACTCTCTAGTACTCATTAGATGTCATCGAAATTCCTGCCTTCACATGATGCGGAAGTAGGAGAAAGCCCGAAGGTTCTTTTTTATTTGTCTAGTTTCTCTTTTCTAAATCAACAACATGAAAAATTGGGGTATTTTTTCTAAGGAAGTTGGTAATAAGTCAGTATACACCAAAGAACCATAGTTTATTTGTAAACTCTTACCCAACGACCACGAATGCGAGTGAAAACACTTGCGCACTTAGCGAGTACGAGAACTGAGATTCGTAGTTAAACGTTACGAACTTGAACAGCATCTTGACCACAATAGGGGTCTAGAGCGAGAACCAGTTAGTTAAAAGGTGAGCCTTTCATCAAACCAAAACATGTATCATTATTTTTTCTCTTAGCAACGATCCTGACTAATAATGTCGGTCTAACTTTGTCACAAGCGTTGTTTCGTAAGTAATTAGTTCGAGACTGCTGGCTTAAAAGATTGTTTACTCAAGCCATTTGTTTCATTTTAAACTTGTGACGCTTTCTTATACAACCTGGTCTTGAACGAACTGCTTATTTTTATTGTATTGTTAGAGGAGAGTAGCCTGCTAGGCCACTGTGCATGAGTGATTCACCACAAACGTATACAATGCAGAAATACGGCCCAATTGTTTGTGCATGAGAATGGTGCGTTGTTCAAAATGTAAATCTATGGGAAGTTAGAGAATGCGTCTTTGCTTTTTTTCTTGTTTTAGCCCTTCGTTTAAAAGTTTTTGATTTGTAATGGGGAGTTTCATTAAAACATCCAGTAAAAGATTACATAACCAACAGCTATTCGAAATTTATAGAAATCCTTTTCGACCCTAGGCTTGGGGAAAATTTTCGAAATAGTGCTACTAGGTATAAAAAGAGTTTCAACTTGAGTGATGCCTTCAGCTCGAGTAAACATAAAGTTTTCGTATGCCGCAATAAACAGGCAAACGAAAAAGAATTTAACAAACATCGATTTCAAATCAAATTCTTTGCAATGCAGTTCGAGATTAATCGGCATTCCCAAATTATAATACAGAGCCCCGCCAGGCTCGTTCAATTTTGTGTTTGTTTTTGTTTATTTGTGCCGATCAATCCCGAATTGCACTCCAAAACCATTTGAATGCTTGTTAATAATATTCATCCAATGTCCGTTCCGTCTTGTTTACGTACTGTCGTAGAAAACTTCCGAAACAATAAGTTGAGCCCTCTTGGCTGGTTTTGTCTTCACTATAACCAGCCTGTCAGTCTTGCCCAGGTTTTCCACACTCTTAGTCACTTGTCACTGCGCTCGGCAAACCTGGCCGCCCTTTTGTTTTTTATTCTACAACCAGTGTAATCAACTGCGTTGCTTTGATTGGTAGCACTGCACTGTTTGGGATTTATAGACACGCTCTCTATCAATCCGATCGCCGAGCAATAATTCCACGCATATTATTAACAGGGAAACCGTTCTTGACGCTGGTAACAGTACAAAAAAAAAAGAGAATGTCACAAAAAATAATTTTTACTCATTGTAATACCACCGTTGCATTCGAAGCTAACGGCGACAAGCGCATGTCATATACTAGTCAATGTTTTTAAGCAGTGTGAAGACTCGTAAGTACTTGGTTGGCCCACGAGATGAGTACGAGAGCGTTTGATACAACACAAGCGATTCTCAACCAGAAAATAGAATCGATCCATTAGCATGGCAAGCATTTAGAGGCTAATTTTTGAAAAAAAATCAGCCAAGTACTGTAACGAATAATGCCGACGATTATTTCGTAAAACCAAGCAAAAGTTGCTTTGTTTTAATGCTTGGCCAGGAAAAGTTTTAATGAATGTTAGGCTAGCTCCAAAAGGTTTTAAGCACTTTTTGTCATTAAACCCTCATCGATTCCCTACATGTCGGTGTGCACATGTATTTGGCTTGATTGGTGCAAACTTTTGTAATAAATGATGCAGTAGTTTAGTTTTACTAACAAAGTTTTAACCTTCGACGAAAGATAATTAACGCATACTAATCTTGCTGTTGCGTGCGGGCTCAATCCTAATCCTATTCGACTTTCGTCTGCACATTACGCCTCGACTCCATGATATTGTGACCGTGGTGACCTGGTGGCTACTGCGGACCATGCATTGCGACAAGCGCTCGCAAATAAAGCCAATTTCTAGCTTTATTACATCCATTTTGAAATCACAGTTAATCTGTGCAATCTGATTGGCTCACAGCAGTGCGATTAATTCCTAAATTGCACTATTTTGAACTCTAAATCGCATCTTTTTTTTCAGCCATTCACAAACAAGCATGAAAATAAAATAACCAATGAGACTTCAGAACTGTACTTCGGCCAATCAGACAGCAAAAATAGAGACAAATCACTGAATTCTGGCCAACATGTTTGCAGGCATATTTTTTGCCCAAATTCCACATTTCCTACTAAAAAATGAACGAATTTAACTTCTTACAGTTTCAAAACAATGATGACCTGCTCGTAGAGGAGCAATTATTTGTAGCCAAGTTTCCTGAGAATTTTCAATTTTCTTGAAGTATTCTGTCAATTTTGAAACTCGTGAAAACAATAAACGACAAAACGAATAAGTTCTAACTGTCACAAGAGGAAGATGTTTCCCGGTTCCCGAAACCACTGAACAGCCAGAAGTCTTATATTGTCAATAAAAAACACCTAAAGATCAACTAAGAAGAGGATGAACGCATGGTGCAAACTCCGCCATCTTGAAAGTGTAAGTTTAAC
>JAOBRD020372162.1:0-17824 GCA_027575215.2 Hydrozoanthus sils
GGCTTTCACTTTTAAGTATCGATAGGTTTGAAAAACTTAAGAAATTTGATAAAACAATTATTCCGTTCACACTTGTTGGGTATGAGATAATTTACAGTCAACTCGGCGCTATGCTTCTCTTTGACTATTTAACATCTCATATCCAACGAGCACCCTTGAAATTATTGTTAAAGATACCAAAGCAACAAACACGCACGCGCAAATGCATCAAGGAAAGCGCCTTCTAGTTGTAACCCGAGAGTGTCCCATCCAAAAGCTTTCCACAATGCCAATGGGGATTTATCATTTGTATACACAGAGATTTATTTCTAACAATTCAATTGATATTGTATCGTTGGAAGGTCTTGTTCTAGACTTGTCGTTGGTCTATAGAAATGTATGACACTCAGAGACCGTAACATTGTCACGTTTAATACTATAAATGAAACGCTTTACCAGATATAACTTGGTGAGCTAATGGTCAGCTAACACTTATAGTTTATAAGAATTATATTTTAAGTTGAATTTGTCGACAGAATGAGCAAATGGTTTCTTCCTACAACATTCGCGTTGCACACCGACCCATCACTACGCTACGACGTTTACTGACTAACATTAAGGACAAAAACGAACCCAATAACAGAAAAAGAGCGATCTACAAAATTAAATGATCCGACTGCCTAGCCTCCTACATTGGAGAGACAGGACGAAACCTTAACACGAGGAATGGACGACTATGGAATGAAATTAACAAAATGGTGATTTCAATCACATCACTGACTCACGAACCACACTATTGACTAGGAGTCGGCACAATGCTTTACTTACAGCATTAACTATTTTCAACGACTTACACTGAGAAGCTGGTTTACTAACTTAGAATAGACTCCATTCAATAGATTTCAGCATTTACCAGCGCCCCAGAAACGATTCATTCACGACATAAAAACAGCGAACGGAACAGAACGAGCTATCACAAAGCATTACTACTACTTGCGTCAAGCAACCACTAATCACATTACCACTTAACTGACCAATCAGAATTTGCATACAAGAATATATAAGTATTCAACTGGTGCACTATTCCTAACTTGAACCTGAAGATGGCTTCGACACAGGTTGTCGAAACATCAGTCACTAACATCGACAACAGTCCTTCTAAGGACTACACTAACCCGAACAATCTCACCATCCGATCTACTGTAAGTTCTGGGTTCAAACCATTTACTAATTTGACTCGAACTTTTTTTAACTAAACCTTCAATACTGAGGTATTTTCAATTTCAACATGAATCAGGATTCGAGATTAATAAGCAAAGTTGGAATACAGCTGCATAAACTTGGATGGTTCGAGAATCTGTAATCTTTCAAAGGCATAAAATTCGAGTGCTTGTGAGAAAAATCTTAACTTCTGGCCATTTCAATATTCTGGTTACGCGTGCTATTCAGATACAAAAAGTTTTACTGGGTGACCCTTTTTTAGGATTACTACTGATGATTTTATTCATTTTAAAACTAATTAGAATTACTTTCGATTAGCTTGGCTGGTTTATACGCTGTAGTTGGAAGAACCAGATTTATTTTTGGCATGGCTAGGAAAAATTCAACCAGGCTTGATCACTGGTAGATAAAACGTAAGGTAAAACTTTCATTGTTTACTTACAACTTTCTCTAAGCTGAAGGAGCCGATGTGACAGCAGCTGAAGAACCTCACAAGCAAAGCTACCACAAGCTCACCCGCCAGTACGCTGAATGTTACCGCAACGAGATCGATCACTGACAACTTGAACAGCTCCTGTCCTACCGTCGTCTCCCAACACAAGTTCGCTGCCAGGAGAAGATTACATGTGTAAAATACATGATAATATATGTATATGCAAAGTTTTTACAACTTGGATAAATCCTGTGAAATAATTCATGCTGTTCTTAGATAAATTGTTCGAGTCCCTAATAGGAATCGAACCAATGACCCTCTGATTACCGGTACCAACTTCTGAGTCCCCTTAATGTGAATTGAAACAATTACCAACTTTGATGAATTCTGTGAAAGAATGCTTATTGCTCTCAGAAAAAAAATCTTAGATTCCTGTGAAATAATTCATGTTGTTCTTAGATAAATTCTTCGAGTCCCTAACAAGAGTTGAACCCATGACACTCTGATTACCGGTACCAACTTCTGAGTCCCCATAATGAGAACCGAATACTTGACCATCTGGTTTCTTGAAAAAATACTTACACACTCGTTCCGTACATTCGGACAAGAGTCGAAGTAAGGGTAGATTTTAGCTACATAAAAAGGATTAAGAAAAATGGTTGATAAGTTACGTTATTTAACAGAAGCCGATGTATTATGTTTCCTATTACATCCAGCGATGACACTGGCTTGTAAAACTCCCAGTGGTTACCTTGAGTTTCGTTTGAAAGCTGAAGCGCTACAGGTACAGTGGTAGTGTTCAAGGCGTTAGGATCACTTGCGTTCCGCTGTGCGTGCTGGGACTGAAGGCTCTGAATATAAAAACAAATCATATGCGAGCTGGAACTCAGGTTTCTGAGGGGAGGGGAGGGTGGGGAACCTTGACAAAAATGACCTGGTGCCGGTTGTTGATTTCTTCGATTCTTTTTATTCACGGAAAGTACACTATATTAGTAGATAAGATGTTCTGAACACGTTTTCTCAGTGCGTGACCGCATCCATGGCACAATCCAGTTCCAATTCCATCTTTTAGTATATCAATGGAAATGCACTTCAATATTAACTAAACACTCTAAAACTTCCATTCAAGATCCCTCTTCCGCTCCCCCCACCCCATTCACAAGAAAGACAAAGCGAGGTATCAAGATAGATAACACACTGAGCAACCAGGGTTCTTAACGCATCGACAGGTTCTGTTAAAATTACAAAGCAATTTTTGCGGTAAGACACGCAGTTCAAACAATTCCGAAGGAAAGGCTGAGAATACCAGAATTTCAGAAACTATAACAAACTTTTGTTTAGAATGTATAAGATTCTACGCGAGATCTCTCTCTAATATTTTTTTGAAATTCTAAGAAAACACACTTATGAAGAATACGGCTTTTGAGAATTTGGTTACATGGTAACGTTCGACAAGTGAAAAATTAAAAACTTATTCGAAAAATGAGCGTACAATTGAACTAGAAAGAACTGAGGAGATCTGAAAAGCAACTTACCGAGTTGATCTTGTTCAACAATGAAATTACAAGGATGTAGATATTTCCAAGGTACATGACCATTATCCTGCGAAAGAAAAAAAGTTGTTGAGACCAACAACATTGAAGTTTATTTTAGGTTAACACAATCAGTGGAGCAACAAGAGCGGAAATGTTTGCGCAGTGGTAAGATCTCTGCCTCCCGATCCTGAGGTCGCCTGTTCGATCCCTGGCCTGGTCGAGGGTTGAATATTTGGGTGACTTTAAAGTCCATTCAGCTCTAGACACTTCCGAGGACAGTAAAATGAGTACCAACATACTTGAACTGCTCTCAAGCGCTGCAAGAGGCACTTATTTGTGCTTCTGGCCCATTGGGGGTGAACTAATAATTTAAAGCGTCTTAGAGTATATCCATAAGGAAAAGGCGCTATGTAAATGCATCGCTTTAATATACAGTATTTTACTTTACTTTTTATATGACTCGCAGTGCCAGGCAGACTAGCAGAACTTTGTTCACTGAAAATGCAGAGTTCATAAGACTTGATAGAGTAAATTCAGGTCAGCTGTTTAAGTACAAATTTCTGCCGGTAACCAAGGCTACATGGGATGGTCACGTGTCTCGTATGAAGGGGGGAGGAGATAAGCGGCAGCAATATTGTAATATAACCCCAAACAAAACATGTAGTTTCACTAGTAAGATTTACAACACAAATTTAAAAGTGTTAATCGATTTTGTCTTTCATCTTTGATTTGACTCCGAGTTCTCATAATAACACGTTGCGACTTTTTAATGCAAGGAGAATACAACTACTGATAAAAGCCGTACCTGGTGAGTTCCCAATGAAGACCAACGCGTGGATGATACTGCTCCATCACTGAAATCGCCTTGAAGAAGGTTGGACAGATGGCGTTCAGCCCCGTCACCGCTAGCGATATCTAGAAGAACAGCCTCGTTAGTCTTTGTTGATAATGTACTTGGGACTCTGCCTAATCTACAAGGACACAGCGTATTTTAAAGGGCTTGTTACTTTAATGGCTTGTTATTTTAATCTTCTTCTAGAAATTCAGTCCTTGAAATCGTTACCAAAAACCAGCCAAGCAGAAAACAACTGTTGTTTCTGCGTTTACCGTTTATGACGCTGTTGCTTTTAATGTTATAACTGATCAAAAATGCCTGTATTTTTTCCAATTGCTACACATTCAAACGGAACTGTTCTTTCTCCCCATATAAGCTTATCCAGCATCCAGCATCCACAATTCTTTTAGCTCTGGCATCCAACATCCATAGCATTAAAGCGATCGGGATCCGACATCCACCGGCAAGACATCTAGCAACCAGGAACAAGATGCATCCAGCACCCACGGAATCTATGATCTACGCATCCAGCATCCAGAGGTTAGATCTCTAGCATCCAGAGGGTAGGGATCCGGCATCCAGAGGGTAGGTATCTGGCATCCAGAGGGTAGGGATCTGGCATCCAGAGGGAAGGGATCTGGCATCCAGAGGGTAGGGATCCGCCATCCAGTGGGTAGGGATCTGGCATCCAGAAGGTAGGGATCTGACATCTGGAGGGTAGGGATCCGGTATCCAGAGGGTAGGGATCTGGCATCCAGAGGGTAGGGATCCGGTATCCAGAAGGTAGGGACCCACTTGTACTCTGGATGCGCTTGCAATGGGCGAGCCTTTACTGTTGCTGACGCAGTTACTACACTTGCTATACCTTTGCTGCATCCATTTTAGCACTTCAAGATTTTTGATGCGACATGAATATTTTCTACTTCTGTTGTTGGTGGTGCTGCAGTTGCTGTTGCCATAGCAGCTACTTTTTATTGTTATCATTCAGCGCTATCTTAAGCTGAACTTTACCTCGTATCGTTGGATTAATGTGGCTTCCTGCGCACGTCCTTGGTTTTTCCTCTCCTCTGATCGCTGAACAACCAGAAAGATGAGGTACCCACTTGCACCAAGTACAGCCATCACTAGAATGTTGGCACAAACACGAAGGAACACAAGCAGTTTC
Organism: Hydrozoanthus sils; assembly: GCA_027575215.2. NCBI lineage: Eukaryota > Metazoa > Cnidaria > Anthozoa > Zoantharia > Hydrozoanthidae > Hydrozoanthus > Hydrozoanthus sils. Next base: position 5,169 of record JAOBRD020372162.1, read on the forward strand.
CTGTAGCAAAACATAGCAAAATTAGAAGAGCGTCAAGTTACGTAAACACTTACAGTCACATGTCACAGTTCTTAATTATATCGTTTCATAGCCCTTATTCATAAATGGCGGAGATCTTAATATTATTTTTCTCCTTTCAAATTAGCCTTTCCGAGTTAGTCAAAAGAATATGTTACTCAAAAGGAGGTCAATAGGGCAAGTTCGAATGGGAACAAAATATTAATGGCATGGTCATTGCGGGTTTTAAAAGCTTTTTTGTAAAAATGGTTTTTCTCAAGATAAAAAAATTAATAAAAACTGAATATGTTTAAACTGGGCAATTCAAAGGTGCTCTTACTGTACTAAAATATTTTTGTATATCAATTAATACATAACCAGTTAGTCAAACTGAAAACTCATCACCTTCTTTGCTAAGAAAATAGTAACAGAATTAAGAATTGGTTGAAGATCTCGAGACATAAAACTTAGGTATATACCAACTGTGTCAATAACAAATCAAATATTGGTCTACTCCAAATAGCAGACTTGTTGTTCTCCAGTTAAATAAAATACAAAGTGCATGTGTTTGGCGAAGATTAATTAGCATAATGATTACGTACGCTAATTTTGTATATTTACTATGCAAAATATGTGTCTGGCGAAGATTAATTAGTATACAAACTATATTAGTTATGTATGGAAGTTTTTTTATGTTAATTAAGTTGCATCGTATGCCATTGCGTTTCGCTTTATTACAATCCGTTACAGCGCAAAATCGTTAATAAAAAATTTTAAAGCTTCTACAGGTTGCATTTATATCAATGTCGCTATAAAACTTTTTTTAAAAATTTTAGATGAAAAGTAGAAGCCTTTCGAAAACAAAGCAGTTTCTCGCTGTTCCTGTCACTCAATGTCAGCATTGTACGCTTGAAGCGGAGGCATATGACGTAGCGCGAGGCACGAAGAAGAGACAATTTTATTATCGCAAAAAAATATGGATTCTGGCAAAAATAGTCATATTGTTGTAACTTTAATCAATGAATTATTCTCTTGAAACTGTTTATGATAAAGATTTTCCCAGATAGAATAAAAATGAAAAATTTTAATCAAAATCTATACAACTCGCTGCTACGCCACAGGTTACCAGTCTCCGGCCTGCACGGTCAATATTTACATTTCAATCTTTTTTTTTTATTGAAAAGCGTACTTAGACGTGGAAATTTTCTTTGGTTATTCAAGTTCTGAGTTCATAGATAACAACAGTTTTAATCTAAAAAGTAGAAAAAATAAGTTTTATAGGAACAGGTTACGGGTTCGGTCTACCTGTTCTGTTTCTTTCCTTTCTCCACAGCCTCTACGATTTGCTCCTTAAATAAAAGTACTACTTTATTAGCAACAAAGTACTGAAATAGTTTAAATAAAATAGGATGCTTCTTAATAGGAGTTGTTATTTTAGAAACATTCGCTGCTGCTTTTGATACGCTGCATTTTCACTGTTCACAACACATGTACACATCCTTCCTCTAATTGCGAGTCCGCTGACCACTGTAGACTGATTATCTTCAGTCACTTGCAACATTATTCTCGACTATTTTTACTATACAAACTCGATTTTAAGTGTAAGTTGTCTCATTTGATAAATCTTAAAGACTCGCAATTCTGTAAATTTACATGTAATTACCACACACTTACTTTAATAATGGTTGCTATCGACATGATTTTATTGTCTGCGGTTTCCCGCGCAGTAATAAGCCAGTCCCAGGCTGGAAACACTCTCCACCCGAACGGAAACTGGTCGCTTTCCCCGGCGGACGATCTTACAAGGTTTTGCTCATGGGCAATACTAAATATAGAACAGCAAGCACCTACTAAGAACTTATGTACTACAGTTTTACTTCCCTGAGAATAGAGGTTGTTTTTAAGCTTAATATGTGCAAAGGTCCTTGTCAAAGGGAACCGCCATCCTTTTCAAGGCCAAAAATGGCAAATGAATCCTCCCCCTTTGGTACACATTTTAGCATTAAACTTGTAGATATGTTCATTCTCTCAATCACGACAGTTTAGTTTAACACCAATACATATAACCATAATAATGATATTATAAATAATAAGAGAAATAACGATAACAGTTTACATTCGCGTTTACATTTAACAAAACACGGATTAATGTCGTTGTATTTAAGGAGTTTTAAGCACATTCGACCAAAAGTGCAAAGGTCCTTGTCAAAGGGAACCGCTATCCTTTTCAAGGCCAAAAATGGCAAATGACTCCTCCCCCTTTGGTACACATTTTAGCATTAAACTTGTAGATATGTTCATTCCCTCAATCACAACAGTTTAGTTTAACACCAATACATATAACCATAATAATGATATTATAAATAATAAGAGAAATAACGATAACAGTTTACATTCGCGTTTACATTTAACAAAACACGGATGATTAATGTTGTTGTATTTAAGGAGTTTTAAGCACATTCGACTAAAAGTATACTAACAAAAAATTAGAAATAATCATAGCATCGTTTTTACTACACATACAATTTTTTTTGTAAGAATATTGTTTTTTAGACCGAGGCTGTATATTTTTTTGGCCGATTTTTAGGCTTAAAATAATGTTATGAATATTCTTAGTGTCATTGCTATTGGCATGGATTGGTCACAAATTGAATTCAATGCCATTTGGGTTTAGAGTACAATTACAATACATGTAATCAATATTGGGATTTTTTTCAAACATACAAAGTTATATTCTTAACAAAATCTGAACCTCTGCATTATTCTTGAAATAATCTTAGAATTTGGTCAATTTCAGCTTCGACTCAATATTCTTATAAAGGATATTCTTACATAGAAAAGAGTGTAAACTAAAATCTATGTGCTTTTAGAATCAACTAATTAAAAACGATAATAATAGTAATCAAGAACCTCAACTTGTTGGTTTTTAGAACGGAAAATGTGTTTTCTTCACTGCACTTTCCACTCTTACTTACTCTCGCAAAATGAATACGATGCTGCAAAGATAAACGCCAAGGAACACAAGCATGTAGGCCAGCGGTAAGGGATAGCGCACTGCTCCAACTGCGATGTTTTGGTTGCTATAGTAACCGTAAAACAAGAACGAATATTCGAGATGACCCTAAGAAATAAACGAAAAAAACGACAAAAAAATCAGTAATGTTTTTCCTTACTATTACGACGGGTGCGGACCAAGGTCTTTTGAAGTTATGGGCTCCTGTATATACTTGTTATTACTATTATTTGTTATTGTTGTTCTTCTTCTTATTGCCATTACTATTATTATTATTATTATTATTATTATTATTATTAGTAGTAGTAGTAGTAGTAGTAGTAGTAGTATTTTTAGTAGTAGTATTAGTAGTAACATTATCATTTGACATTATTTTCATCATCATATTTATCATCACTACCTTGATGTCCAAAACCGAGGAGAGATACCAGCCAGTATGCCTTTCTTCGTCAGGTAGCTTTTTGGCTGAAGATGGACTCAGCATCTGTATTATTTGGAGTTTAAAATTATACAAGGATGAAAATGAAATCTCTGCTACGGAAAAAAACGGTTATCAAATAAGACTATTGATTATCCTAGGTCCATTTCAACAGCCATGAGTTCACAGAGCCAGCACTTAGCAATATATTTTGATTGTTTCTACAGTTTTGATTCCCTCTGTGTCGCTATATTTGATTGAGACCGTCGTTGCGGGTTAAACATTACAAAGATAAAAAATGTACTATTCAGACTCTGACTTTTCGTTAAACTAGTTTTTCTAATAACTTTCAATGCATTGGCGAGTACGTACAATAAGTTGTTTATGCAACGAGGACGGCAAATAGACGGCGACTGCTTACAAACAACACAGTTCTGGTTTGCCCATTTTGATCACACATGGCTCGTTTACTTTCTCTTTCTTCCAAATTACTCTTTGTGGAAAGAAAAGACCAAGGTTTCCTGTTAAAGTTAAATGAAGACCAAAAAGATTTTCTTTAGGTTGTTCTAGTGGTCGTTAGAGCTTTCACGTTGTGATTTTCAAGACGACGGCGTGCAGGAGTCCAGCACAGTGCATTCCAACGTGCAGATATTGCATTCAGCATTCTTTTTTGCCATCGTCGTCGGCGTTGCCATCTTTGATTAAGGTCCCTTGCGATCAACTTACACATTTAATACTTTTAAATCAGCTTCTACTCTAAGCTTCTACTGTCACTCCCCCTCTCTCTGCGTAATAAAGAAATAATTTGAAAAGGCATTGAAATCTATTTCCGGATGAATGTTAAGCTGGACTGTCGTTTGTTCCACGACTTCTACATCATCTACACTTTGTTGTTTTCTTGAATATGTAATTTATTCTGACGAATGTTCAATACAAATCCTTAAAATCGCTAAAATTAGTTGTCGCTATTTCTTTCTCAGCAGACGAAATTGCTACATTTAGTAGTCGCTAAAATTTGTAATCTTAAGGTGCTGACGTTTTGAGCCTTTGCCCTTTGTCGGAGCAAATGATAGAAATTTAACTAAATCTTCGGCTTTTTAATTTGTTTCTGTTGTTCTAACTATACTAGTCACCGTTTTCTTTGTTTCGGTACAGTTCATGACCAGGAAATGACGTCATTACCGGTACCCATGGTAACCCCACCATAGATAAAAAAAACGTAGAAGCTCAGATCGTAAAGTTTATGCACACATGATGGATATATTTGTTGAGGTTCCTCGTGTTCACCACCACCATGAAATTTACTGCAATTTGTTAACAGACACGCACACTATACCTGAGTCCTGTGAAGTACTATATATTTTGCCTAAGACTAGATAGAAACTTTGTGTTCTTTTTATTTCTATTTTGGAGCTCAACATGCCCCCAAACTAAATTAATTTTAAGAATCACTCAAACCATTTGAAGTTGTTGTGTTTTTTCCTGCTCAACATACAGTTAAACACCGATAACTCAAACTCGCGGTCAATCGAATTTCGCTAAGTTGAAGCAAAACTGAATTTCCTTGGACTTACTTAAAGATGTTCTCCACTTTTATCCTCTATATTCAAAATCGGTCACTCGAATCTCACTAACTCGAAGTAAGATTGATTTCCCTTGGAGTTACCTAAATACTTTTTGTACTTCTAACATCTATGACTTAAAACCCCGATGACTCGAAGTAATATCAGTTTCCCTCGGTAACTCGAGGTAACGGAGTTCAACTGTATGTTGCGAGTTTAGCAACATTTTTCTCAGTCTCACCTGAGGTGCGACGACAAAGATTGAAATGAACGTGAAGAGGACGGCGTTGACCCAGACTAAGGAGCGTAGGAACAGGAAGAACGAGCCAATCCCAGCGCCGAAATGACCTGTGGATTATCATGCGATATCTATAGTTGGCGGAGTAGTACAACTGGAAGAGGTGCATTCTGCTATATCTAAACAATGCTCGTTCCTACCAAAACTAGCCGGACGAGCTGCAAGTGCTGGGAGTTTGACTTTTTGTTGAATGCTTCGTCAAACTGAAGCTAGTCGACATTAGCATCCAGTCTTTTAAAGTTACTTTTGATTCTCGGGCCCACGGTAAATGGCGCAAGCTTTTGTAGCAACCTTGCCAAATTCTTTCTTTCTTTTATCTTTTTCTTTCTGTTTTTCTTGTAAATTTATGCGAAACTTAAACAACTACAGAAAGAAAGAAAACTATCAAGTGCGTCAGCAAATAAAAACATTGAATAGTAAAACCCGTTAAAAATAAAGGTAAACGCTTGATAAGGATAATAATGATAATAGTAATAACAATAGTAATAATAATATAACAATAATATCAATGATAACAATTATAATAATAAAAAAAATAATAACAATACCAATAATAATAATAACAATAATAATAATAATAATAATAATAAAAATGATATTATTGATATAATCTGCTTATTCATTCGTTTTGTTAAAACTACATGCATGCGATAATGATAATATTGGAAATGTATTTACTTGTATATATAAGTGTTCCGTCTAGGGTCTGGGGCCATACGAACTAGCTACTAAAGGAGTTTGCCTGTCTGTATTCCACATTTCTCACGGTATTCGTCAGTTTTCAACCTTACCTTCAATTTTCTTTATCCTCCTCTCCCAAGGAATGAAAAATACTATAAAATTGAGAAAGTTTCTTTTCAACCTACGAAAAAACTAAAAAACAATTGTTATTTTAAAAGTAAGAATAAAACGAGTTAAATAATTGCGTCTTGAAATGACAAACCACTCTCATGTGCAAATGACCAGGAAAGATTAACGCGAACAGGCCAAGAATGGTAAAAGAAATATTGAGTAAAACCTACTCGTATTCGAGATTCTCTCAAATGATCCATGCGGTTCAACTTGACACTGTGTTCCTGGACGTATCGCTTCGATAACCTGTGAAAAACGAACAGAGCAAGTTGTGATGGTATGATAACGGTAAGGGTTATTGCTGTGGTTATATCATGGTTAAGGTATGCACGTGGTTACATTATGATTACGGTATACATGTAGCTACATTATGGTTAAGGTACACGTGTGGTTATCTTATGGTCAGGTTATACATGTAGTTATATTGTGGTTAAGGTGTATGTAGTTATATTATGGTTGAGATATACATGTAGTTTTATTTTGGTCAAGGTATACATGTAGTTATATAACGGCTGTTAAGGAATACATGTGGTTATATTTTGGTTAAGGTAAATATGTAGCTATATTATGATCAAGGTATACATGTGGTTATACTATAGCTAAGGTGTACATGTGGTTATATCATGATTAAGGTATACTACATCGTTTTACCTGAGAGTTTTTAGTTTCCTATCCATAGTCCATGGCTGCTCTCTCAGTGACTTAATGATATCTAATTGTAGTTGAATGTTCTCAAAAGCCTCTGGTTCGCCTTCTTCCTCGACTGAGCCGTCTTCATCATACAGTTTCAGATAATCTTCGTTTTCTCTATCAAAATGGAATAAAATGCAAGTTAGGCCTGTTTCGATTCAAACGCCTTGCTAATGTCTTAAGCTAGCTCGGCTGTGGTGCGACTGTAGCACGACTTTGGTGCGACTAGGTTTTAGAGGTCTGCACCAGTCGAGCTTGCCTTTGGCGCCAATTAAACATGGCGTCTGAAACAAACCTTTAGCTAGTTAACAAGAATCTTCGATATACCAAGAATTAAAACTAATTGAGCTAAGAACACTTTTATAATTACATCTTCTCTAAGTTTTGATACAATTTAGCAATTTTTTGTTTAACGGAAACTTTATTATTCAAACTTGTATATAATTATGACAATTGTATTTAGGTATTTTGAAAGTATTTTTATATATTAGTAATATTGTATTTTATTACGAAATTCAGTCTTCAGGCTGCAATGTATCATTATCAATAAAGCATTTTAAAAGCATTAAGCTCGAGCAAAATTCGCACAGCACGGATCAGTTTGTCGCGCTACCCGACTTTTGCGGGGTTTGATCTCAAACGTCGTGCTAAAGGCGTGCTAAAGTCACATTTTCTAAGTTCAACTGTGCTTAGCACGTCTGTCGTACGGAAATTGAAACGGGCCTTATTTATACAGCAACTCATATATGTATATCTTTAGTTCAATCTTAAATCAAATAGCATTCAATGAAGTGTAGCAACAAATGTAGCAATGTAACAACGAAACGATAGGTTCTCGATTGTTGGTTATGTCTTTGGCATATGTAATAGGTTAATGTAGGGTTACGTGACATTACTTTTTTTCATAGTTTTCTGGGTATTGCCGAACCAAAATATGAAAAATACATTATCTTTACCCGCCCAGTTGGTAAGGCGCCAGTCTGTCGTGCGGGAGGCCCGGGTTCGATTCCTGGTGCCGGACCTTCACTCAAGGCCTTAAAATAACTGAGGAGAAGGTGCTGCCTTTGCTCTAACATTTGCAAACTGTTATAGTCTTTTCGGATCAAGGTCCTAATAAACCGTAAGCCCAGTCGCTCAATCTTCTATCGGGGGACTTAAAAAAACCCAACAACACTTGTCGAAAAAGAGTAGGGTGATCCCGGTGTTGTGGCCAGTCAACCTTTAACCGAGTGCAACTCTGAATGAGTTTCAATGTGAGCAGTGTATAGCGGACTATCTAAGACCGTCACTTCCAAAATCCACTATATCACTTTGTAAACAGCTACTAATAAGTCCTGATCGGGAGCACCACTGCATTAACAAAACACCTGTATTATTCAACCATGGGCTTTCTAAAATAATAAGAACTGATTCGTTCGTCTACACAAACCTTCCGTCATCCGCATCAGGAATAAACCGTTGTCGTTTTATAAACTCATCGTTTGGTACTCCGGGGATTATGGGTTTTTTGACGCGAGCTCTTCTGCTTGAGGGAGAATTTTCGACGCTAACACAAACCTGACCATTTTCTTTGTGTAGCTCTTTTCTGATTTCCGAAATTTGTTTGGGCTTAATATCCGTTTTTAGCCTAAAATAGAAAGAAGAAAAAAGATATAACAAACACTATCGTCTAACTGTAGCACCATAGAAGGCATCCTAATTATTCATAAACAGAGCGGTTAGGGCTCGAACGCGCCTCCCTTCACTGTAAACCCTACCTGACTAACTCCGAGGGATTTTCTCTGGGTACTCCGGTTTTCCTCCCTCAACAAAATCGACACCCAGCTAGTTCTATCTGGCTGTAGAGCTGTGCTCCGAGGTCGCGCATGGGGAGTGTAGGGCAGTAATTGTGTATGAGTCTGGCCTGAACTCCCCTTGAAGTTCCCGCATATACATGCTGTGATTTTAACCCCTATAACTCGAAACCCCGATAATTCGAAGTGATTTCAGTTTGACAAGTTCAACTGTACTCTTTTGGTATATGCAAACTTTGCTACGCGTGATTTGATTGGTTATAGTAAATACGAGACAATATTAACCTCCGAAATCGTGGATAATGACATCGAAACATGACATCGTCAGTTTTGGACCACGATATTGAAACAGTTTGCTATAAAACAGTATCCAAAAGGGCATAAAGGAACTTTCTGTTTTGCGCCATTTATGACTTTTTATAGCAGACAAACTGGCAAAACACTGTTCATATCAAACTCACCGAGTACAAAAGGTCTTAAATCACAACATTTGACCACACCCAAAACGTTGGTCACTCAAAATGTTATCGATTCTGCTATTTTGTTCATTTATTATTTTATGTAATTGAAAAGCCGTAAATGTACCGCTGGAGTTAAAAAATATAACACTTCGAACGTTAGTTAAGTATAATTTGAACCCATTTATTGAAAATCTAAATTCGGGTTTTTGCAGTTGATTTCTTCCCGTTCGGTCCCTTTTTTCAAGGCGTTTTTTCAAAATATGTCGGTCCTGGTAGGAGTTTAGGTTTTAAGTTTTTTCGTGCAGGCATAAATTAGAAATGTACCGCCAAATTCGAAAAGAATAGCAAATTTCCCGCATTTTGGTGTACAATACATGAATATTCGTGAGTAATTACATTCGGGTTTATGGCTTTTAAAAGTCACGCTTTATTGTTTTTCTGATACTCGTCAGTGCAATATCTGTTGACGCGGTAGGACAAAAAAGCGTTCTAATCAAACAATCGGCATTTTGTTGTTGTCATACAGCCTCCACTCGTCATATCTCTCGTCATAGCCTTTAGAATGTATTTTCATTCCACAACTCTCCCTGTCAACCTCTTTAATTTCAACTTCATATAGTTTTTTTTATCACTTTTCCTTTTTTCTTTTAATTGTTTGTTTATATGCGGAATATTCATCTATTAAACACTTTGGAGTTCTAAACTCTCTCCTTGGCCCATCCACCATACTGGATATCATTGGTATTTCTTTATCACGCATATCTGGCGAGGTGTTTCTTCGAAAAGAGGAGATTGGGACTGAACGCAACAAATGTCTCTCCTTGTGTGGAATGAATTTGATATGGTATGCGAGTAGGCCGCCTAAGCCTGAATTTCGCCACGCTTAGTGCTTCAAGTAAAAATGAAATATTTATTCTTTACAAATCTTTCTTTTTTCTTGAAAAGGAACGATCAATTGCCTTGCCGGTATTTACCAAAACACTAATTTCGGTGGATAGTGTCTACCTAGCACTGTTCAGTAGAATCTACTGTGAAATGTTTTGCCACTATCTTAAATAATAAAATCTTGTCAAATACCTTGAGATTGGCTCAACGATCGCCTCCACGTCTGTTTTCGTCTTTTTTACGTCCGTTTGTTGAGCTGGTTCCTCGATGGTTGAGTTCTTCTCCAGGGCTTGAACATTAACACAGATAAATTTCAGCGAAAGTTGATCCTTCTTAACCAGAAGGCATTCTCAAGACCAACAGCGAATCTCGACTCTTTGAGGTTTTTCTAAACCTTTTCAAGCCTATTTCAAACTTTCATTGCACTTGATATTTTGAAAAAGCTTAATACAGTAATTTCCGTCTTAACATGTTGGAATAGTATTATCAAAACCGACCTCTTCATTTTAGAAATAAGAAACATAAAATAGACCAAACGATTCGGTCCGTCTAATCTTCGCGCTTGTTTACACAACTTGAGCGTCAACGAGGAAATGAAAGGACCCGGGGACGGAGAGCCGCCAGACTGACTCAGTTGGTAAGGCGCCAGTCTGTCGTGCGGGAGGCCCGGGTTCGATTCATTCAGTGTCTTAAAACAACTGAGGAGAAGGTGCTGCCTTTGCTCTAACATGTACAATTGGTTAGACCTTCGTGTCTTCTCGGATAAACACGTTAAACCGTAGGCCCTCGGATCGAGTCCTCTAACTGGGCTGTAAAACCTGTTTGGTTTTCCGACTATTCAAAAGTAGTGAAGACTAAATCTTGTAAAGCAGTTGGGTGAGGAGGGGGATGGCTGGTTGTGTGGAGATGCATGAGGGCTTGGAGTGAAACTCTCTTATGGGAGGGGGCGGGCTGTTTTAATTAATAAAGAGATGTGGCCTTCGCCTTTGCAACCCGCTTTCAGTTTCTAATAAGCTCGCACTAAAAGAAAACATTGTGCTCCTCTTTTAGTTTTTACAACAAGAAAGCGCTTATAAGAGTTGGAAAAATTTCAAAAAGTCACAAAAAAAGGTTGGCTTACCGTTAATATTGAGAAGGATTTCGTCGGGTGTGTCTGCCATACTTCGCGAATTCCGCGTCCCTGCCTTGCAATGCAAAAAATCGGCGTCAAGTAATTTATGACTGACGGGTGTAAGTATAATGATTTTGTCGTTGATAATTTCGACAGTCAAAGATAAAGACGTCTGGTTGCTGGAACAAATACTTTTCTTTCAATTCTTTTGAAAAACCTTGTGGGTTTGTTTATACTTTTTGCGCCAGCTACGATGACATAACAAAACTCAAATTTACAACAGTATTCGATGGACGTAATAGGTTTTGTACAGTTCTTTCAAAGACACACAATTGGTTGGTAAAAGCTGCGGACTGCGGTTTTCGGCAAGCAGAAAAACATGGATGACTAGCGACACTATACAATTCGTTATTTGACTATACGCTTTTTATGATTATAAAGAATATCTACCCCCGCTTTTTGCATTAGAATTTTCAATATCAAGTTTTCATCAAAAACAAGAACTTGAATAAGCTAAAAAAGACAACTAATGATTCCGTTAACGCCAAGTTTATGCGGCCCTTGAAAACTGAACATCCCATCGAGGCTATATTTGTTGCAACCGTAAAGAGCACGACTAAGATAGAAGGAAATAAACGATAGCATACAAACATTACGCTTACTGATAGCATTATTCATCCTTGTTTGTATATAAATGCCGCTTAAAGCATTTAAGTTCACAAATTTTTTCAACTGTAACAGTTTGTAATACTTATGAAGCATTAAATAACAGTAAGTTATCTGGAGTTGATGACGAATACTTACCGAAAAAGCTCTCGACGTGATTCAACTGTTGTTTCACGGTGCGCTAGTTGATAAATTGAAAGGTAACTCGGTTTTTCTTCGCAGAGTTTACGGCCGTTTGTAAGTTTTTGCAAACTTTTTTTTTGAAGTTTTCTGTGTTATCCAAGACTCATTTAGTAAACAAACCCGTCACACCATCGATTATATGCTTTGCCTGATCTAATCTTTTGCAAAGCAAGCTTTTAACCTTTGCTGTTGCGCCAGTCGGTTCCCGAACAAATGTTTGTTTTCTCGAATATTTCTCTTTTTCTCGTATTAGATCCACATTACGAAAAGTAATGCCGCTCAAAGGCAGAGCGTGAGAGATTTCGCCTCCAAATTCTTGATTATTTTTATCCCTCCTGCCGAAAAAACACCTGCCACTCGAAGCTTAGGTATTTCATAAAATCTTTCCAAAATTGTTGCATGAAATAGTCGAAAATGTTTCAGCTGAAATTAAATTTTTTTTTGTAAATATGCTGTGTTAGCCGAACGAGTCCGTATGTACACAATCCAGCAGTGCCAGTATATATTTTTCAGCTGATATTGTTTGGATAATGAATGTTCAAGACGCCGCAAAGTTTCATGCATAATTAATTGTGCTAAAAAAATTAAACACGCAAAGTTTCAAAGACTTTCAGATTTTGAAGAGGTAGTCATGGGGGTTGAGAGAAAGACTACGTTATTGACGAATCTAAATTTGTAAAATGGCAGCTACTAGCGCTTATTGGAATTAAAGCTTTTCTCCTTAAAA
>JAOBRD020372269.1:2731-20085 GCA_027575215.2 Hydrozoanthus sils
TTGTTTTCTACGCGGTTCTCAACTTAACACCTTCGTGTTTTTCCCTGAGTAATTATCCAGCAACTGTTATGAATTTTTTTATATTCATTGCGTGACAAGTCGAACGACGAACTCCAGCGTAGAATATGACTCAGGAACAAGACAATTGGAGCGTGAACTCCAACCGTCTGAGAGTCTTTCGTAATCCATTGATGTTATACTCACCAACTTACGAAGCGTTTTAAAAAGAAAGCGCTTCCATTGCCAGCGAAGCGGTCAAAAGATCGAAGAGGGGGTCGAAAGACAACCACGGGCACCCCAAGCTTATGTAGCAAATCTAATATAATGTTGTCTTATAAATTTAGTTAAAATTTAGATTATAAACCAAAAATATTGGAAATAAAGTTCACTTACCTCGAGTTCAACTTGCGTTTGTATCTTGTGTGTATCAATTTTGGCGCTATTAGTGGTGTTTCGAGGGGTCCGGGGAGGGGGGGGGGAGGGGTTTGAAAGGGTCTGCGGATCGGCGGATTTGTCCAAAATTTTCGTTCGGATTGCGGATTTCAACAATAATTTCAGCAGATCTGCGGATCCGATAAATCTGATGGATCCGGATTTTGGCAAAAAACATGTGCGGATTACGGATTCAGGGCATAAATCTAGCCGAAATGCGAATCTCTCAATGGCCGGATCGACGGATTTGGCACTGAAATTGCGCGGATCGGAGGATCCTGTATCCCCTTTCCCTCCCCCTCCTTTTAGAGGAATTTTTAAAATATTTTTCAGCGATCACAGAAAATTTCTCTAAAACACCTCCAATCGAGCCCAAAAGACACAAACACATGGTAGACTCAAGGAAAACGAATTTTATTTCTAATATTTTTGGTTTTAAAATTTTGACTCATTTTATTAGACTTGCTACAAGCTTGGGGCGTCTCTGGATGACAGTGTGATCGATTCTTGAAACTTTTAGCGGCGTGCAGTAAAACTAATTGAATTCTGGTTTCTTTGGGCAATGGAAAAGGTCCTTCAACGAATGTTGAAACGAATTAAAGCCATTTTAAAAACTGCTTTGCAGACGAACTGTCAAAAGCGAATATTTTAAAAGCGCCGCGGCATTTATTGATTTCACCAATGTTATTCGGGTTGCGGGCTTATTCGGGTTGCGTCGCTTATCTAAAACAAGTGCATCACAGAGTATGACATCAAAGAGTATTAAATGAGTCATGTACTCCCTTTTACCGTCAGACCGCCACTACACGATCTTTGGCATCTAAAAGGCCCTGATTTTTTGTATGCGACGAAAAATTGGCTGTGTGTGGCAGTTGCAGACAAAGATAGGGCACGAATTTTTGTCTTGAAAGAAGATCTGACATGTAAGATCCCAAAACGTCTGATCAGACATTAATCTCGGCTAGTGTATTGCAGTGACCGATAATTTGTACATGTCTGAACTATTTTGCGCATCAGCCGATGAGAAACGAAATCCCAAGCATGTGACAAGTGGAAAACATCTCGTGCAACGTGGCTTTGGTACTGGACCCGACGAATCTTGCAACAAAAAAATCGATTAATTTGTGGTGAACTATGATTACAACGAATTTATACCTGACAAAAATTAGGTGCCTTTCAAATGAAATATCGTGTAGTGTGTCAGGTGGCCTTTTCCTTTATGGCCCTCCCACACTTTTCATTATAAGCTCTACCTCCCCCCCCCCCCCTTTCTCTACTCTTTCTCATGATCTCCGTTCCTCCCCCTCCCACCCCAAGCTCCTCCTCCCTAACATGCCCAGGATTCTTGGCACAAGACACCGTGGACAGACTGTCAGACGCACAACACAGGATTCAGAACTCAACAATTTTATTAATCTAACCACTTCAAATCTTCCACCTTCATTTAATTTGAACCATATAACTCTTATATACAACTCGTGAAAAAATATTATACTAATCAATGTTTCTCCTCTCATTGTTAAATCACACATGATGAAAACAGAGGTATTTTTTAACACACGTATACAGAGTTGTTAGGTCCTGTCTCAAACGTCCAGCCTCTAGTGTACCGAATCTGCAGATATTATCATATTATTAAACTGAATAATATACTTTGTCCTCCTGCTCATTTGCATTCGATTTTTTATACAGAAGCTGTAGAGGCCTTTAACAGTCACAAATTGCACCCCTAATCACAAAAAGGGCACTTTTATGGCTCCCAAAAGCAATTTTAAAATCGTTTTTTTTTCACTTTTCTTTGAAGTTACTAAACTTGAGTATATGAAACAGTTAAGCATTATGGCGTTGTGTTACAGTCAAGGTGACATGCACACAGCCTTCGTTTTCAGTGTGTTGGACGCTGTACCACTAGTGCCCAATCAAAACTACAGTTAATTGCCTGAAATTTTCTTTTCACTCTCGCACGCTATTTTGAAGGCCAGTCCCAGGCCTCACTAATCTCTCAAACCCCTCGGTTCAAAAAGACTCGTAATATGTAGCGGCGAAGACATTTAAAAACGATGACTTTGCGTTATGTGAACCATATTGAATAGCGCTTTAAGTTTTAAAAAGGGAAACATTCGAAAACTGAACTGGCAAGATGAGAATTTCATACCAACAAAAAGTTGTTGGTTAATGACAGTGTCTTCGAAGTTTGTGGCCAATTACATTGATGGTTGTCACAACAAATGTTTTGTTTTTCAATGGTTTTTCTTTAAAGCAAACAAATTCATCTTAGGAATCGAATATGTATAGGCGTACTTCGTTGTTCACACTATGAAAACATAAATCCAACTTCCACATTCAAGCAAAATATGTCGAAAATTCAATAGAGTGTATCGCAGTTAATAATTAATCAAAGTTTTAGCATGATACATTCGATACTTTCGGAGAAATGAGCCATTTAAAACTTCAAAATTTACAGTAATTGTATGGAGCCGATGGAGGCAACTCTTGTCACCCAGCCACACAATCTTTTTAATTCGAACTTTGGACTGCCTCGTTTTCTCTCAAAGTATTCTGTGTACCGAGCTCGACTTGTGTCATTCTCACGCTTAATTGTGGACAACTTCGAAATATAGACTCAGCACGGCGCCCTTTGTTGTTGTGGGTTTGTTTTTGCTTCATGCAGTCTGCATTCAGGATTCACATTCACTATTCCCATACAACATCAGTTCCCAGTTGGCCGTTCCAAAAAAGATGGCGGCAGCATGTACATTTTACAACAATGCTTTGCGGACGTAAAACCGCTAAAACGAGGCTCAGAGAAAGCCAAAGTTGGTGGAACTCTTCCTTGCACTAACAGCGCTTTGAGTGTCAAATTTGTTTAAGTATAAAGATTTTCTCTGTGCGTTTTTATACGCATGTTTAGATTTTTCATGCGTTAAGATTTGTGGGCAAATGTACAGTTTGCCATCTTTTTTCGGAATGGTGAGTTTGAATAAGCCAGTTCGGAATTTCAGAATCACAAGCGCACGTCAGGATAAAACGAAGTATTCATCAAACTAATTAACAAAGGAATAATAATGAATTCCCATCCCGCTTCATTGCGTTCCTTTGTTCCGACTCGCGCACGTGTTTCTCAAATGTCGAACTGGTTTATTCTGCATTGGCATTCAAAACCCCCATTCAGCTCTCGCATACAACATCCTCAGTCGGCACTCCCCATTTGATTTCGGTACTGCCATCAAAAACCCTTTTCAGCTCTCCTACACAACTTTCTCATTCAGCACTCGCCATTTGGTTTCGACATCGTCATTAAACAACCCCATTCAGCTCTCTCATACAACATCCCCAGTCGGCACTTCCGATTCGATTTCGGTACTGCCATCAAAAAACCTTTTCAGCTCTCCTACACAACTTTCTCATTCAGCACTCTCCTTTCGATTTTGCCATTGCCATTCAACACCCCCATTCAACTGTCCCATACAACCTTCTTATTCAGCATTCCCCATCGATCTAAACTCAACACTGACACTCAGTACTGTCAATCAAATTTAACACTGCCAATCAGCAGTGATGGATATACCCCAAATAGGTTTCGAGGTTGTTGCCATAGTTACACCATGGTCTCCTTCACTTCGCATCTATAACAGTGAAATGTTATTTCAGTCGGTGTAACCTGATCTATACTGTATGAAGAATTTCCAGCTTTATTGGTAGATTCGTCGTGGCTTTCCAGCGCTTCATCGACTTGACTGCTAAAGACATCAGCAAGTTTTGGGTTTATCAGCAGTTTTTCTGAGCCAAGCAAAAACCCGTTGCTGTAGATGTTGACACTGATCGTTGCATCTTTTTTTTCGAGCATATCTAAACTTTCCAGAATGTCATCTGCCAGTTGACTGCAGCAGTCGAAAGATTCACTTAGTTCCTTCTGAGGTTGACCTAGTTCGCTTATTTCGTCACGCTGTTCTTTTTTGAAATTGTCCTCGTTCGCGTCGTCGTTTTCATTTTTCTTCGAAATCAACAGTATTTCATCATTGTTTGAAGTAAAACTATCTGTTTTGCCAGACGAGGGAGCCTTCAATACAATTTTATCAGTTATTTTGTAGGATAAAGAGTCACTACAGCCATTCTTGTCTACAATGTTGGGAGCAAAATGGGAGCTTGTATAAGCTTTGCCATTATAACTTTTGTTACTAGTAGGAGAACTACCTTCATTGGCACTAAATGAGCTGGAATTGTAACCACTGTCTTCCGAGTCTTGCGACATGGCTTTCCACGATATCTCGCTTGTTTCCGAGTTATAAGAGATTCTATCACTGTTGTAATCAGAGCTATGATAATGCGAGTCGTTTGTAATAATAACGCCTAAATTATGCGGAGAGTCACTGTTCATAAAACTTTCTTGAGAATACTCAGTCGCAAACGATGTTGCTGCACGCGTATCCTTTGGTGCGGTTTGCAAAATACTCGGTTGACTAGCAAGAGAGACAATACTTGAGCTCCACGAGCCTTGAGGATTGAACTCCACTTTAACACTCAGTCTATTTTCTGCTGCAGGTTTTGTTGCAATTTGGTTTGCAGTACAAGTTATGCCATCGGTCGGCTCGTCGTCTACTGTGTTTTCACTCGGGCAAAACTGTTCATCATCACAGTCAATTACTAAACTGCTTTCAGGCACCACTGAAGGCACAATTCCGCCTAAGTAAATAGCGCTGGCTGAGCGTGATGGAGTTGCACGACCATACTCTAGATCTAAAAGAGGATTTCTTTCATTATCTATGGGCAGCTTCTGAAAGTCCTTTAAAAGAAGCGAGCTTTTAAGGCTTTCCGAATTGGGTTGCTTTGGGTCTAACACATCTGTAACGTACAGTGACGACCTGTTTTCTTTTTTGAGTTGACGTTTCTGACGAGTGACTAAACGCGACCATGGAATGAGGAACATTAGACACACACCAGTGGTCATCAGGCCGCTGGACAGAAAGAAAACAAGGCTGTAGCTGCCGACACTATCATAAATAAAGCCTGGAACAAAATCAGATCAAATGACAGATCAATTAGGCAGTTATTTGTTACCTAAAGCAAAACATTTTTGAAAAGAAGATACTTGCTATGACGAAATTGAATAAGGAAAACGCATTGTTTGACAAACGATCAATTCTACACCCATGAATAACCATCCTCACCTGGCCAACTACTAAGATGATCAGTCTTTTTTTATATCATCAATGTTTTCTGTGCCTTGTATTTTGATTCTAATATATATCAAGTGCCAGTAACCCTCAGCAAAAGTCCTCCCTGCGGAGCTTGAGGAGGAATCTAGGGAGGTGCGCATTTGCCCTTAGAAAGTCCTTATAAAAACTGATCAGTTCCGAACATCAGAACATATGAAAAGCAAGAAAAGTTAAGATTCTGATGTTTATGACGCACTTCACCTTGTACCAATTCACGACTCATTCTTATACAATTGTGAGTTTTAAATACTTATCTAGCATTATTTAAAAGCCCAATTTTTCAAGACTTTTCTGAGGAGAATGTTTCCAAACCCCTTAGAAAACTCATGCTTGTGGCGCTCGCGATAGTGTCTCCCCCCCTCCCAAATTTAAAATTTTCTCCGTAATCCCCCTATTGCTATAGAACATTTGTAACTTTCCACTGTCCGTCCTCAGCAGGTGAAATGTTCTACTTTGCATAACAAGCATTTCACTCGCGTGTCTGTTTTCGAAAAGATGATAAACTGACTCGTCTCAACTCTAAACAGGCTAGTAAAAGCAGTTGATGAATATGAAGTGCTGTCTAGTTAAATCTACCAATGATGACGAAATAACGGAAAGGAAAATATGATATTTAATTAACTGTTCCTGTTTACCTGCAATTGGCGCCCCAGCGGTCGTCGGTAATGCCAGGATCCCACATAGTAGGCCAAAACCTTGGGATAGCAGTCTTGGCCCCAGTATATCCCTGATTATAAGACCGTATAGGATCACATACAGTCCATCCATCATCCCAATAACTATGGCGTAAGCCACTAGAGCACCGTACACTGTTGCCAGTGGTAACAGACAAGTGGAGACAGCACTAATAAGTGTGCACAGTTGTAGCATTATAAGTCGGTTGACTCCTGACTTATCCATGAGGTTACCGGCAACTATCTTCCCAAACGTTTGGGCCATTGTCAAACACCCAACAAGAAGGGCGCCTTTCGAGGCGGGTACACCAATGTCTGCTGAAATGCGACCCTGAAAACAAACCCACCCCAAAAAATAAGACCTCTCATGTTCCAGACAGATGCGTCAAAGTGAAACACACAACAAAAAATACATACCTCGCTTGGACTGCGTTTTCAGTTATTCATGACGTTAGTACTCAAGGTTGCCATGGCAACAAATCATGTGATCAATCACAAGGTTAGAGCCCAGACCCTACAGCGTTCGGATTTGCCTGTTCTTTGACAGCCAGCCTATTCCGTTTTCGTACAGTGCAAATACAGGCTCATTACATGAGCTGCCTTTTCGTTTCTTTGTCTCGCACCTCGGATGTTTTAAAAGTCAATATTAGTCAAAACATTCATGTAATACATCAGCCAGACAGTCGACCAAGCAAGTATAACCACTGATCTTTCTTGGCTATCTGAAAAAGCTTCAATTCGACCAACGTTCGGTGTTATCTTCCTTCATTCGCAGATTTGGAAAACTAGTAGTTATATTTAGTTGAAAATTAAAAGTAAAAAAAATGAAAAACTCCGAGAAAGTCAAAAAGGCAGTTTAGTGTTGTTGGTTTGATCGAGGATTACTTCCAGAAACAGTAATTCATTTAGTGATAATCCGGTTCAATTCATCGGCAAAATTCGAATGAACAAAAACAAAAACAAAACTTATCTATCAAAAATGTCGCTCGCTGAAGTTTGCTGTAGTTTGCAACTCGTCCCTCATCAGCTATAAAACCAAAGTTGAAACAAGTAGCTAACTTGAAAATTCTCTTCATAAGGAAAAGTAAGCATATCTTTCAACTTTTATTTATGTTTCGACGCCTTTTCAAAAGAAAAGCAAAAAGAAAAACGAACAAGTGTTAAAGGTGCATTTGTGCAGATTTGTGTAAAACCATGGCGACTCCGGCAATTCGTCCCCCCTCTTTGAAAAATATGGTTTGGTTGTCGGGTTAAACTTGACTGCTGTAATGTACACCTGTTTCAAAAAAGACTGGCTTCTTTCGAAAAATGAGAACGTGTCTAGATATTTTGCAACTGAAAGTGCGTGCGATCTTTTAAGCTTGGAAGTTGTTAAGGGTATCTGACACGCAAGCGATAATGCAACACTGAAAGCCCCTAACAAGAAACAAACACCGCAAACGCAGTTATACCGAAATTCAGTTGGCTTATTTCTTATTTACGCTCTTTACATTCGTGGAAGGCTGCACTTAATATAAACGCACGATTAATGAAGGGAAAAGTCGTGTAAAGCACGAAAGATTGTATTGGGTTTTTTGCAGCTCGGTAGTCTCTTTATTCTGACAGGTAGAATTTGATTTAGCCAGCATTTTCTTTAACGGCTTGGTTTTTATTTCCTCTCATGCATATTTTCAAGAATACACTGGAATTGATATGCTTTGCTGCCGCGCCTATATAAGTTACACGTTGTTCCGACAAAACATTCTTGAAAAGGTGTACATCAGCAGCAGACGAGATCGGGCCATGCATGAAAATAAAAGATTCGATCCTAACTGCAGTGTCTGCCGCTGAGACGACGAGACAAGTCACCCTCCCGCCGAAATTTTTTCATTTTTGCTATATTACCGATTTTGAAAACTTGAAAAACTTTAAAAGAAAAAAATGGATTAAAACTATAACGTTGACTTCAAACAAAGTTGTCTATTTTCGAATAACAAACAGCGAACCAATGACTTTACTTGAGTTTGACCTTACAACTATCCGTTTTTGTCCAACATGCCGGCATAACTGTATTTTTAGGGCAAATGTTATCCTGTGACTATAATTTTTGTCTTTTTACAAAATTCCTTCAAACCAAAAAACAAGAGATCTACTGATTTTGGACGAGTGATATCTTTGAACACTTCTCCGAGTTTCATTTTCGCACAAGCCGGTTCTCGTCTCACCGTCTCAACAGACTGGGACCCGAAATCTAACATCTTAGGGTTATTGAATGGTCTCTTGCATTTTCCCAACGATCAAAAACTGTAGCTTGTGCTTAAATGCTAGCAACACTTTGGAGGAATCCTGGTTGCTTGAATTCAAAGATTTTGACATTAGTGCCGGGGGCGTAGCCAGGACTGTTCAAAGGAGGGGGGAGGGGGTCAGACTGTGTCAAATTGAGTGTGCTCACCAGATTGTCATGCCATTTTCGCCACCTGTTGTGGGTTGTGAGGGGGGGGGGGGTGGTCAAATTGAGGGTGTTCGCCAGACTGTCATGCCATTTTCGCCACCTTTTGTAGGTTGTTTGGTTACTGAAAGGCTTATAAAAAGGGGAATCACGGACACCCCAGGACCCCTACCCCCGATCCCCTAGCTATGCCCCTTAATGCTCATCTTTTCATGCTCGGCACTATGAATTTAATAACACAATTCTGTGTTTAAGCGAAAGGACCATTCGATAACCCAAATTGGCGTTCTCATGAAATATTTCATTCCATAGAATGGAATAGGTTAGGGTTCAAAGCGATGCCCATTGGTTGGTTTTGCAGTTCTCCTATTGCATTCTGGTCCCTAGATCCCGGCTCTGTCTTCCCAGCCACCGGGACGTGCGCACAGACACGCTCCGGAACCCGTGTCATGCCCGACGGTTAGTGAAAAGGAACAGAGCACATTGGGACGAGAATGCAAATTTTAGCGCCTAAGCTGGGTTATCACTTCATGAGCGTTGACGTAAAGAAAACTACGCCTCGGCTGTTTGAAGTTAAAGATTTAAAACTTCGATATTTTCAAAGGGCAATAGGGAACCAACCGTTGCTATTTCTTGCAAGGCCAAATAAAGAACTTGTGTGGTTCCAGTAACACGAATTTCATTTACTGCATGTGCCGACAACTAAGATTATTTTACGAGTTCTGCGTTGTCTTATTTTGAGATTTTCTCGATCGACACGTTTGTTGTTAACATCAATAATATTAAAGCAGTTATGTGAAACATCGTTAAGTTCAGCGCGACTTTTTGTTGTCTGCCCTGCTGCCCCCAGTTCACACAAACCTGTGATCTCAACAGATGTCGATTAAAGAGATTATGTATTTGCCTGACAGCGTAACCTCATACTCTCGCTCGTAAATGTTTCTTCTCCGTACAGTCGCGGCTGACACTGAGCAGATTGAGAAACGGCGAAAAAACATTGTCACTAAACCACACTTAAAATCTTATTTGGCCTTAAACCCGCGCGTGTGCATCTCCCACCAGCCCCAGTTCCCTCCCGAATCCACCTCCTCGGTCACCATGGTTTCAAAGTACTTTTCCCTTCGACAGCTTAGTCAGCGCAAAAGAAAGATCAGTGGTCGACTCCGTGTTGCTCGTCTGTTGCTCATATTACACGAAACTGAGAGAATGCCCCTTGGACTGATAAATGGAGTTTTGGTCGCTCATGATTGGTGGTGAGAACTGAGTGCCCCGCGTGTTCTTTGGACTTCGGCAACAAAATCCAGAAATACCGTTTAAGGTGAAGAGCCTTGAAAGACGGGTTTGAGCCTTGGATTTTCACAAGACTGGTTTACAATTTAAGGCTGTTTCTGTTGGAGGCGGAAAACGTAGAAACAGCAAAGACTTCTTTTAGAAAAAAAATTAGCAACTGTAAGCTCTAGTAAGCATTTAAGGCTTGATGCATTTATGCATACGCACGTTTATACACGAACACAAAAAAATTCTGTTTAAGATGTAAGCTCATGCAAAACAGATTTGGTCATGATAACGATAGTGGATTCATCGTATTATTCTGTCAATTTGAGGAAGAAGGAAAAGGCAAACATCTACACATAGAGAGCTTTAGGAAGCATTCCCTAAACAGTGTGTTTGAGTGCTGATTAGAATTAGCAACAATTAATGCAGTTTTAACTTGTAATATTTTTGTTAACAACAGCCGCTTAGTTTAAAACAAAGAGTTATTTATACTTGGTCAGTCCCAAACCCTGTGCCGTAATAGTCTGATAGCCACGTGCAAGACCCATGCTCGTCGGCGCGTGTGAAGCCTTTGTGATTGAGTGAGCGCTGTGTGTGACCATATCAAACTACCAGATATCAGTCAAAGGGGCAAATCAGTCCCAAATCCGCCACGCCCAAACTGTACCCGATCCTTCCAATTGTCCAATTCGCGATCAGAGCTAAGCAAGCTTGCAAACTGTTAGTTTTTACCCCCCACCCCTCCCCCCACCGGTTAATGATACTCACCAGAAACATATACGGGATGTAGTAAACGATTGACACCATTCCTAGGCTAGCGCTTAACACCAAAAAATGTTTATTCTTGAGAGGTTCTGGCTTGAAAAGCTTTAGGAGAGTTCTTAGTTGTCCCGGGTTTCTTTTCGTTGTCCTGTTATGGTCCGAAGACCATTTTTTCTTTACCGCTTCCTCGTCTTGTTCTATTATAGGTACATATACTAGGCCGGCAATAAAGGTAATGAGAGCAGCTCCAGCTAACCATCGCAGGCTCACACGCCAGCCATAAGAAACGAACATCTTTTCAAGAAGAAGATTCAGTGAAGTAGTTCCAAAGCCGACCGCTGACATGGCGATACCGCTGGCCAAAGCTAACCTCCTGTTAAAATACAGCGTCAAAGAGACGTAACTTGAAAAGTAAAGGCAGCTCGAGGAAATCCCCATCAAAAACCCGTATGTGAAATACATCCAAGACATGTTGTGGACAAGTGATGTTGTAACCAATGAGACGGCGAACAAAACGCTTCCGAAGCACGTGACTAACCGGCATCCCCAGCGGTGGATGAGCGAAGTGGTTACTGGTCCTGTTAGGAAGGTAATGCCGATTGTCATCGATCCAATCCATGCTGGGAACACAAACAAAATAACAGACGACATGTTAGTGTAAAAACAGTTGAGCTCAAAAGAACTCAGATACACAAGGTGGTTTACACTCCGTGGCTGAACGCGATCGATTCGCTCTAGCATATTCATAATAGCCAAGGAATTAAAATTTTGTTATCCACCGTCCTTGAGAGTGGTTAAAAATTTAAGTAAAAATTTGGAAAACATATAAAAACCTCAGTGACTCGAGCTTCACGTTCAGCGACTGACGATCATCAGACGACTGCTGTCGCGGCACCGTGAAACTCGAGTCACTGAGGTTTTTATATGTTTTCCAAATTTTTACTTAAATTTTTAACCATCTGAGTTTTAAAAACGAGTATATATAGACCACAACATGCATGTTATCTGCCGGCTGCGAGGTTAGTATAGCCGGCGAAAAACCGTGACCAAATTCTTGGCACAGTATTTCTCAGGGCCGTCGGAAGGGGGAGGGCTCTCCAATAATGCTACGCTCACAGCCCTCCAATATCAATTTTGTTCCAACGGGCCCGTTTCTCATGATTAAGACCTCGGCCAGAGTTTTTCACTATACGGATCGGACCTCACAGCCGGCAAATAACATGTATATATTCACCCCGTTTCGCCACACAAGATCCCTGGGCTGTAGGCCCTGTCCACACTAATGCAGTTTCGAAAACCTCCGTTTACATTTTATCGAAAACGTACAAATAGATCTAGATTTGCGTCCACCGGCACAAGACCCCGTAAATGTCCGTTCGAGGGACCAGCCTTTACTTGAGCGTATTTCCGAAGTGCGTTTTTGAATTACATCTTCGTTTTTGCCCGTCCACTCTAAGAGGCTGCATCTTCGTTTTCGAATCCCTCACTGCTTAAAACGCCATTTCGAAACCTCTGTTTTCAGTTCGGTGACATACGCCTTCGTTTTTGATCGTAGACACAATAGGGGGAAAGGGGGAGGGAGGGTTAGGGGGGAGGGATATGAAAAAGGCTTTAAAATACTGAAGCTTTTGTCAGCCAGCTTGTTCAAGTTTGTTCCGGGTTTTGCGATGATTGACGGGTCACGTGCCATCTGTTAATTACGACTTAATCATTCTACTTTCAAAATTAAACAGGGCTTCGGAAACTAGTTCGATAATTTTTTTTGAGTGTGATCCAACACTGACTATCATACCGCATTTTCAAAAAGCACCAGTTAGTATACTGAGCAGCCGGAAAGTCTATTTCACCTGGTATCATCACAACACATATTTAAGTCATAGCTGTAATAGGAGATTCGTTTTAGTGAAACCAGCGCTACAAAGATGTATCATATTTTACTTGATAACCGAAAAACTGTGTTTGGACTCAACGCATGTGGCTATTAATCGTCGCTTGTGTAAAATGACGTATTTGGCAAGGAAATCTTGCTTTGAATGATGGCGACGCTTCAAAAGTTCCGCGTTTTTCGAAATGCGGCCACTTTTTCTTTCCCTTTCTTTTTCAAACTAGTACTTCCTGTAATCAGATCTTGGTGCCCAAACACGATAAGCGTTGTGGCTGATTACAAAGATTTGCTCAGCTCTAAAGTCTGTGATGTCCTTGCTAAATGTACAGCGAATTTCGCTCGGCTCGCAGCAACACTATTACAGTCCGTTGTGGGATCCCTGTGCGGCACGATAGTAGTCTATCTCGTGAGTGGGAGGGCAATGGATGATTTTAGCGCCTGCAGTGTCGCAAATATCGTACGGCGCCTACAGTGTCGCAATACCATATTGTTTGTCTGGTTTTTGCAAATGACTGTATCACATCCTTACTCGCAGCACTTTATTTTTGATAAAACGACTAGTCTTAAAGTTAACCGTCACAATATTATCCTTAATTGATGTGTCACGAATAAAACTGGATTTTCTTGTGTCTTTTGAGCACGTGCTAGCTTTGCGGAGGCCACGTTATCGACCTTTGGACGTACATGTGTTTCAGGCTTTTTTCAAAACTTTATTCATAAAAAAACACCATGAAAAGAAAAATGAAAATCAAGAGTGTGCGCGCTAAGAAATACATTTTTTAAAATAACGATGCGAAATTTGGTTCAACCTCAAGATTTGTGGAAGGTCACTGGTCAATAACTGATTTTCTTCAGTATCAAAATTGCTAGCTTTCGCGGCTTGTCACTGACACTGAAGCTTTAAGGAAACACGTAAGGTATAGTCTGACCAAACAAGGCGCAAAACTTATTTTCTTTTCCATCTAAAACACCTGATTTATGATAGCAGCATGCAGTTAAAAAAACTAATGAAATCGGACTCATCAAGGGGAACGACAAAAAAGTAAACAAAGTTAAAACCTGAAAGTGTTAAGCTCGCACTTCTCTCGGTATATTCTAAGTAATATGATTTTATCCAAGAAATTTCCCGGTTCATAATCGATTTCGCTAGGAAACTATCGCACACAGCTAGAAAATTTGGTAAAACACTTCGCTCTACTTCAATCTGTAATTGGGAAAAAATTCTCATCAGTTTGAATAATTTTTGTTTTGTATAGGCCTTAATATGCAAATTCGGAGAGCAGACGAAGTGTTGAATTTACTGAAGAAATTGTTTTACTTTCCGCCAAAAGATAACCGGCTTGGGCCACTAAATCTTTGCACGAATACAAAATAATATACATAAAAGTTTCAATTCGTATGAAATGAGAAAAAATCCTTAGCGCTTAGTATTTAATTTTCGCTGCCGATGAAGATTTGTGTCGACTCAAGCGAATTCAAAATTTTATTTGTTTTGCAGTGACAGGTAGAACCTGCTTACCAACACCAGTGTAAAGATTTTGCATGCATCTCTTATTTAGCGAGTACTGTTTTTCTTCGGAGTACAAACTAAACGTATTTGAACTTGTGGAATGAAAAGATTTCTTTCCTTCAAACTCGACATGAACATTATCTTTTTCGATTCCTATGATGATATTGTTTTGACTTTTACTGATCGCAGCGAACTCAAATTTATTGTTTTGTCAGTGACAGCCAGTGAAAAACCTTTACGTTCTTCTGTTTTGCAGCGAGTATTGCTTTTTCTTCGGAACATAAACTAAATAAACTTGTTTGAGCCGAAATTTTATTACCAGTTCGCTTTCGTATAGACAACTAACAGGTAGAATTTTGTATAGACAACTAACAGGTAGAATTTTGTATAAATTGATGTAATTTCAAAACACACGGCTTGATAGCTGATCAGACATTTTTTATCAAGTTTAAAATTCTACTCACCAGTTTCAGATTCGCCTCGTTTGAATTCCCTCAGGAGCTCCAAGAAAAGAGTGCCAAAAGTGTTACTTACTCCAAACATGAAAAATTGTAAGACAAAGGAGGAAACACAGACAGCCCAAGAATATTTTGAGTCGATTGCTTGCGTCTCGGCGATGCCGCAGAAACTTTTCATTTTTATCAAGGGTTTGCTGATTAATGCGGTAGCCGAATTAACAGATTGTTTTTGTTTATATCCTTGGGAGAGGAAAAATTTTCATGATCGTCATCGACATCGACATAGAAACGTTCTCTTGTGAATCACATTTGAAAAATACTTGTCTTTGGGTGTTAAGAGAGACTGGCAACACCGGTATTGTTTACAAGCCCTTCTTGAATCGAAACGGGTTTGTCGGGTTTTTTGGCAGGCAGATGATAATTTTAAACTACAAAATAGCTTACTTAGTAAGTCAAAGGAATAATTTTTGTCTTTTGTGGTATATATTAGTCTGCAAAAAGTGAAAAACGGTTTTAAAAGGAAAAACTTAACAAAACTTTTGCTTAAAACTTTTATTTTCTCGATGCCACCGGGTTAGCGGGTGCGGGTTTTTCCCTGAATTGCACGGGTCATTACCGGGTGATCGCGATCGTATGTTCGAAAGGTCGGATAAAGTTTCTGTCTACAACTGAACTCACAAGGCAGCAAGACTGTGTAGTGGGAAAAAAGTGAATTTGATGATATTCTTGTCCCTTTCTAGATTTTTTTCCAGAAATCCATTAAACCTGTGTTTTATGATAATTACCTACCATACTTAGAAATGCTCAGTCATTTTCACCAACACGTACGTAACCATGGTCTCCGGGCCGTTATGACGGATCTGAACAAGGCTGAATCCTCGTTAGCATTTTGAAGCACGTATTTCAAAGTAGGTACGCCTAAAGGAAATTTTTTTATAAAGAATTAATACACAATGTACAGTCTTCACAAAAATAAGACAAAGGGAAAGAAAGAAAACGGGAAAAAACATCAGCACCAACTGGACCTTCGAGTAGACGGTTTCATGGCCGCTTCCCGTTATAAAGATAAGCAGCTGCCAGTTTAATTCCTTTGTGAGGCAGGCTACTAGATCGTGTTATAGCAGCGAGCAAACGTTGTCGAGCTTTACCGCTACTTTCCTATGTATTTCACAACTGATGATTGTTTGTTCAGGCTTGACACTGTGAAAGGTGTGAATGGTACAACATCGGGAAAGAAATCGAAACAGCAATAAAATGTACACGTAGAGGGAAATTATAACGTACAGCAATGCAACGTATTTTTCTCTGGACCAATTCATTTATTGGAATAAAATCTTAGTACTACGTTATAAATACACGCTTATTTTTATAAAAACAACTTTATAAGAACGAGCGGCTTAGATTTAAGAACTAAAGCCCACACTCTAACTTTTTCAGTTAATCCTCAGACTCAGTACAAATTTTTATTGTTGTTCGTAAAGATAATTGGCAATTGTTTCCGAAATTGACCCAACAAATATCCTTCAAAACACCCCCAGAGTACGCAGAATTGGCATTTCAGCGAGTAAAAAGGGCGGAGGCTCGCGCCACGGCGCTCGACTAAATTCACCCCCCCCCCCCCATCAGTGTTACTATAATCTGGTAAAAGGCCATTTTCACTTTTGCTTATTTTACTACAGCTACCAGAAACCTTTGCGACGTCTCTTTTGTTCAAGAAATTAAGCCTATTGTTTAAGAATTCTTAGAGGAGTTTGTGCATCTGAATATCAAAAGAAAACTGAAAAGAATTATGGTAGTTGTAGTACAATGACGCCATAGTGCAAATGGCCTATTGCGGTTGCTCGTGGGCTCAAGCTTAATGACGTCAGTTGAGCGATTTTTGTCTGGCTGACTGGGTGGCGGCACATAATGCCTCGATTCCCTCTCATTGTGACCGTGGTAGCATGGTGACCAAGACCTTGAGTGAAAAAGTCGAACGCACTTCACTTATTTCTGATTACTTCTAGTAGATTACTACTATTCCGTAATAAATTATCAATAATTCATTAATAGATCAGACATGGCAATTTTAGAGATAAGAATATTAGCAGTTTCCATAAATCTCTATCATATCCAATCATTGACGAAGATAATCTCGTGAACAACAGGTGTTCAGATTCTTTGCTTTGAAGAAAGGTTAACCCCTTGGTAAGAAATGCTACATATAGGATTAATTGGAATCTATGTTGGATTAATATTTCTTATCACAGTGAGTAATATACTTGTGTTGATAAATAATAATGCAGATTAATCAGATTAATATTTAAATCTTACATAAGATTAATATTAATCCTAATTGATTAACCTTAAGCCGCAGCTCAAATCGCAGTAAAGGGTTATAATAATCTATTATTGGATTATAATCATGTATTATTGGATTACGATAATCCGTTAGATATAATATTAGGGAGCTTACGTAACGCAGATGACGACGGCTTGCAAAGTACACCCTTCTAGTTTGCCCTTTTCGACCACGGCTGGCTCGTTTGCCTTCTCTTTTGTTCTAGTGACGCTTTGTTGATAGAAAAAGATTTAAGCTCCCTGCTTAAAAATATAAAAAGATTGAGAAAATTTTCTGTTGGTCGTTCCCGTACATGGACGGTAGAACCGGGAGGCGGGGGGCGCTGCCCCCCCCCCAATATTTGGTAGGGGGTACAAGCCCCCCCCCCCGCCCC
>JAOBRD020372375.1:0-20084 GCA_027575215.2 Hydrozoanthus sils
TTTTTTAAAGCTCTAGACGGTGGGGGGGGGGGCTAATTAGAGTGTTTACGGCATCTGTCGGACGTTTGAGTCTTGACACAAAATCAACCCGATTCATATATTCTACTCACCTTTGCTCTGTGATCCGACGGGAGCACACCAGCATCAAACAAGTTTTGATCTGTTAGATCCTCCAGAAATTCTATCTCGTCAAAACCATTATCCACCAAGTTCTTGATGTACTGATCAAGGCCAATCCTCTTCAGCATTTCCCTCACAGTCTTAGGTTTTCGCTGCAAACCGAAGCTTTGTTAGAGTCGGAAGCCTAAACAGCTTTAGCCAAAACAAAATGAAACAACTAGCTGGTTTTACAAGTAAATGAAGTTAATAAAAATTCTAGGACCACTAGGCAGCTGAACTTATCCAAAGTGGATTTCTCTGTTGTTAACTAAGATCAGGGTCCGTCGGAAGCGGGGAAAGGGAGGGGAAGAGCTGTTCACCCCCCTCTCCCCCCCCCCCCAATAATTTCTCGTCATTCACAGTTTCCTTGTTAGACTTATTAGAATAAATTTGCATTACACACTGATTGCGCTTCAGTGTTACGCTCGCAGCTCCCCCTCCCCCTCCCCCCTCCTTATACCAATTTTGTTCCGACGGCCCTGAAGATATTTTTCTTAACTATATATGACATATTTAGTGTATATATCATTATAGTTATTATTTGTTTTTCTTAAAATATATATTTTTAAACGAAGTAGAGCTACTCCGTAGATAAGCCGTTAACAAATCGTTATTTTTTTAAATTTTTTTGTTATTATTGAAATTAATGTCGGCTGCACTACAACAATATTACTATTACGCTAACTCTACAAACCTTCACGGGAAGAGGCGGGGGACACGCTTGACTGTTTGAGTGGTTCTGTAAAAGATATACGAAACCTGCTTCAGATTACGAGAAGAACCAAAGCCAAAGGGAAAGGTATAGTTAATCCGAACTCGGATGAAAGCTTATTTTCAAAGACTGGAGTTCGGACTACGAAACTTTATTGGATCGCTGTAAAAAAACAAGTTTAGCAATTACGAGAATCAAAATATGGTTTTATACATTTTTAAATGTATTCACTTCAGTAATTATCCAGCCTAGAATATTAACCTATTCACTGAGGGGAACACATGCTCATTCCCTCCCACGACCATTAACAACAACATACGGCATTCATTCTTTTTCATATTCTGCAGCAAAATTTTGGAACTCCCTCCTTTTTTAAAAAGTATCAGATTTTATGGAATTTAGACAGAAATTACTATCTTATAAATTTATATCATATTTTTTTCCCATTTTTCTCGAAGATACTAGCTACATGTAAAGCTACCCTAAGATTCGAGGTGAAATAAAGTTTGTATATATGTATGTATGAACGCGAAAAACAGCCGGTTCGAGTAAGCGGGGTTCGACTAAAACCATTTCGAGTTTACCGATTTTGTATCTAAGATAAAACCCTGGGGAAACTTAACTTTGTTTATAAGAGCAAAGTAAAAATTATTTTAATCTTCCACTGAGGTAATTTGCGATCACTGACCATGTTGCTTTGCAGTTATTGACAGTGATGCTGTGCGACAAGTTACCATGGTGCTTTGCAATCGTACACCATTATGTCTTACAATCACTAGACTTGCTATTTCAATATTACGTACGGTAACGCTTTGCAATAAATAACCGTGATGCTTCGAAATAATTAACCGTGATGCTTTGCAATATATAACCGTGATGCTTCGCAATAAATAACCGTGTTGCTTTGTGATTATCAGCCGCAATGGTTTTAACTTATTCACTTTTTTATCCCCAAACTCAAGGAAACTCCAGGGATTCTAAAAATCGTGAAAATCCTAACACAAATTATAATACTCACCTGCCGTAAGGATTGCTGCTTGGTAACGTGATGCGCATGCGTGGGTTTTGTTTCTTGCCACGATGAAGGGCGAGGTGCTCGGGTCCTACAACAACAAGCGAGACGTATTGTAATGACTTTATGATACGATTTTCGCGATTGTGAACGCAATTTAAGCAATTACAAATTCGTTGAAGCCAGAAAAAAATTTCTCGCAATTGCTTAACAACCGCGAAGATTGTATCATAACGCCATTGTATACAACCGCGGTAAAAATTATAATAAATACACTTTGTCAGTCAGAAATTTTTCAACAGTGAATGTAAAAGAACCTGGGTGATGGAAGGGGAGGTGGGTTGGTGCTTCCTACGTCAGTTGCGTCGGTGTTTCGTGGCACTGAAATAAGAAAAAAAAGATTAATCAATTTAAGGACGCCGGCATTTTTTTCTCTACATTCAACATAACGAAAAGAGATCAAATACCTGCACATTTTCATCTTCTTTACCAATATAAAAGCGTTCTGACCGCTAAGCTAACGAAACCAAAGCTTCAAAAAATAAAAGTTTAAACGGTAAAAAAATACAACATTAATTATCAGATTGCGAGGTCTTTACAGGAAAATATCAGACCAAGCGTAGCAAGATTCATACCACAAAACCGAGGTCTGAGATTTCCCAGTAAAGACTGAGCGAATGAGTTTCTAACATATGGCTTCTTCGAATATTGAAAATTTCAAAAAACGGATATTGAAACGTAACACAGGGAGAGTTTTTTTCGAACAAGCTTTAAAAAACATCTAATCGAGGCCGTATTCAAATTGGCCAAATTTGTGACAAAACAATCCGGCTCTACCAGCAGCCAATCAAATCGCAGGATTTTGTCTGGCGATATTATCCAGAATCAAGTTCAACCATTTTCTCCATATTATCTGTACAAAGTTGAAGAATAGCATGTTTACTTTACGCTGCATTGTTCTCACGTTTAGCTTTGCTGAGAAAAAACTTATTCGAACAAGACTTCGGTCGAATTAACTTACAACATAGTCGGTCCAAATATAGCTACTGCCGTTAACATGTGAAGCTTTTTATATAAAGAGTCGTTGTAATGTCTATTTATCAATATTTTCTTTATATATCAAAGCTCATTTACCAGGAAATTTTATGCTTCGTCTCTCCCTTGGTTTTGGCGGCTTTGCTGACGAAGCTTTGTTACCTGGTTACAACAACAAACAGCTTTGAATCACTAACACAAAAAATAACAGACTCACGATTACGAGTCGGACACACTAACCGTTTGGCCTTTGTGGCGCCACGATAGACATGCTAGCTGTCAATTTAAGTGCTATGCAAGTATAAACAGAACAAACAGAGCTCATTTAAGAATTGGTGTCTGTCTTGCTAGAATCTTTGCAATTTTCCATTTTGTATCCGAGTCCCATAATTCGGGATATAACATTTGACCAAAACAAGGGGTGGGGCGTTTGACACTAATCATTGTCAAATCCCACGTTGGCCCGGGAATGTTAAATGTCTGGTGCATAATTTATCAGCTACCAGT
Source organism: Hydrozoanthus sils (assembly GCA_027575215.2). Lineage (NCBI taxonomy): Eukaryota > Metazoa > Cnidaria > Anthozoa > Zoantharia > Hydrozoanthidae > Hydrozoanthus > Hydrozoanthus sils. Next base: position 3,426 of record JAOBRD020372375.1, read on the forward strand.
AAATTAAGCTCACCTTCGTCAAGATCTTCGACACTAACAACATCTGAAACGTAAAAAAAATAAGTGCGTTAGATGCCACCTACTTTTCTCTGTTCTTGACATGTTCTTGATCGATTGATTTGATAAGTTACAAAAAAAAAACACTCTCAAGACGAATGTGACCGCTGATGTTTGCCGATCTAGATCGAAAAAAAAAGCGCCATACTCGTTAAAGGCTTTCTGTTGATTAAAAATCAGTAACATGGAATATCAGATTTGCTCACGCGAGGTCTCTCTTGACGGGCATTAAAAGGGCAAGGCCAGATACCATTGAACATGTTGCGTTTATCTGCACCGCAACTTTTTAGAGGGGAACAGCACTGACCAATCTGCTACACTCAATGAGAATCTTTCAGGCCAATCCGCATGTCGCGTTTGAAGGGAAATCTATTTGAATGACAACGGTTTCCTCTGATTTTGGCCTCGATAGTAACGCTGTCAGAGAGGCAAAAGGGCGGGAAACGCTCTCACTGTCAGAGAGTCAAAAGGAGGGGAAACGCTATCAGTGACAGAAAGCCCAAAGGGCGGGAAACGTTGCCACTGTCAGAGAGGCCAAAGGGCGGGAAATACTGTCACTGTCAAAGAGGCAAAAGTGTGGGAAACGCTATCAGTGACAGAAAGCTTAAAGGGCAGGAAACGTTGTCACTGTCAGAGAGGCCAAAAAGCGGGGAATGTTGTCACTGTCAGAGAGGCTAAAGGGCGGGAAACATTGTCACTGTCATTAAGGCCAAAGGGCGGGAAACGTTGTCATTGTCAGAGAGGCCAAAGGGCGGGAAACGCTGTCACTGTCAGAAAGGCCAAAGGGCGGGAAACGTTGTCACTGTCAGCGAGCCCAAAGGGCGGGAAACGTCACTGTCAGAGAGCCCAAAGGGCGAGAAACGTTGTCACTGTCACGGAGCCCAAAGGGCGGGAAACGCTGTCACTGACAGAGACGTCAAAGGGCGGGAAACGCTGTCACTGTCAGAAAGGCCAAAGGGCGGGAAATGTTGTCGCTGTCAGAGAGGCCAAAGGGCGGGAAACACTGTCACTGTCATTAAGGCCAAAGGGCGGGAAACGTTGTCATTGTCAGAGAGGCCAAAGGGCGGGAAACGCTGTCACTGTCAGAAAGGCCAAAGGGCGGGAAACGTTGTCACTGTCAGCGAGCCCAAAGGGCGGGAAACGTCACTGTCAGAGAGCCCAAAGGGCGAGAAACGTTGTCACTGTCACGGAGCCCAAAGGGCGGGAAACGCTGTCACTGACAGAGACGTCAAAGGGCGGGAAACGCTGTCACTGTCAGAAAGGCCAAAGGGCGGGAAATGTTGTCGCTGTCAGAGAGGCCAAAGGGCGGGAAACACTGTCACTGTCATTAAGGCCAAAGGGCGGGAAACGTTGTCATTGTCAGAGAGGCCAAAGGGCGGGAAACACTGTCACTGTCAGAAAGGCCAAAGGGCGGGAAATGCTGTCACTGCAGTGAAGTCAAAGGGCGGGAAACGCTGTCAGTGTCAGAGAGGCCACAGGTCGGGAAATGCTGTCACAGTCAGAGAGGCCAAAGGGCGGGAAGCGCTGGGGCTTGTCCTAATTGTGGAGCCGATTGGTCGGTACAAGATCTAAGACTGCGATCAGGTTGCCTTTTGACGATCGGCTCTACCAGGAATCTACTTAACACTTTATTTTCCAAACAACTATTGTTAACACTCGTAGATATCTCACCATATGTCTTTTGAGATAGATTTTGCTCGCTGTGAGTTGATGATTTGACGTGCATCTCTCCTCTGTTAATTCAAGGTAAAAAATTTGATCAATCGTTGATCAGTTCTATGCATGGGAATGATATTCGAAAGCTTTATTGCATAAAAAATCGGCAAAGGCAGACGCTAAGTGACGATTTCTTGAGGTTTTAACATTTCTTGAGTAAAAGAAACAAACAAATGCATTTTAGAATTGATCGTGTCGTGTAACACGTCCAATGGCTCAAGAAGTACGAAGACAAGCAATCTACTTTTCCGAGAAGAGTGTGGGCAAGTGTGGGGAGACTGGGATTGGGATTGCCCAGCTTGTCTTGGGTTGGCTCGTCCTTTCTCTGCTACTGTAGTTGTTTCGGTAACTGGGTGGTTAGAACACCTGCCATAAGATCGGGTGTCGTGGGTTTGATTCCCGCTCGGGGCAGTTTGGGTTTTTTCTTTCTCGGTTTCTCTTACGCTTGCCTTTGGTTCACTACGGCATGCAAGAGTTGACCTCTCTGAGGATGATGACATTGATTGAAGCATGAAAATTTTCTCATTTTAGAATTGTTCTGCGAAACACAGTGACGGTTTCTACTAAATAAACATAATTTAGTAAGAGTACATAAACTACACAGTTAGGGTATATCATTATCAATCTATCTTCTCCTTACAACACCAATTGAAAGTAAGTTAAATATATTTGAGAATACGAATTTTGATCAGCTACCATAAAGTATATTAACATCTATCTTCTTTTAATCCTACCAATACAAAACTAAGTGAACTATGAAAAATTACAGACTTATAATTAGACCCTTCAATGGACGAAAGGAGTACCGCATTTTCCGAACTACAACCCGCCCGCAGATAAACTGCACCTCAAAAATTTTAAGACTAAGAGAAACAAAAGTCAACAGAAAACCCGCATCCTTATTCACCCACTTCTTTTACGTATATCATTACATTTAAAGCTTAAATCTAGCACTGCAGAACATTTTATTGAAAATACTACAAGTGTTGTACTTGTACCAGTTCGTGCAACTTCAGAATCTAACATATAACCCATACTGGTAAATTACCCGCTTCTACTCCAATATAAGATAAAATTAACAGCTAACCGGCGGGTAAAAGTCCGGAAAATATGGTTTATCTGCTCTGTGCCATTATTCAGCTGTCATCTTGAGGTGGGGAAAGAAAGATAAGAATACTTACATTAGGGTTCCAGTGTTCTCTCCCCAATGACTAAGAGAAATTTGGAAGTGCTCGGGCATCTGTGAAATCTTAGTACGGAGGGCAATACAGCATTCCCCTGAGGAAAAGGCAAAGGTGTGTGGACGGCCATTCGAGAAAAATTTGGAATCTTACTTTAACCGGAGTTCATCAGGGTTACCCATTCAAACGGTATTTGTCTCATCTTTCTCTAATAACTCAAAATGCTTAATCCTTTCAGTGCCAGATCTACTGCTAAAATCTCCCAACTGTGTTATGTAAGGGGAAGTTAGATATTGATAACTGTCTGGCACTGAAAGGGTTAAAATATTGGGCAAGAAACGTGACGAATTTGTGTCTGTATTACAGACCTCATAGCAAACTGTTACATACAACGTATACATTAGTTATATTTGTTATAAACAATTGAGCAGTAATACAGGATGTCAATTATTATTCCTCAATGTTCATTGCTCACAATGTCGAAAGTCCGAGCCATCAACAGAACATTCCGAACAACATTTTAAGATATGGGAATCTAATTTAATGACATTCCGCCAGAAATCTAGTTGATAAATAACTTGAAATACAATGCGTTTTCATTAACCCAAGCTAGGTAATTGTCAAGTTTAATGATATCGACGACTTCTTATAAAATAAAATAAAAACACGTTCTGATTGGCTGTGGTGATGCACTCTATATAGGAATAGAGTGTGTCTGCATACGTCATCGGCTGTTTGTGTGGCTTTTCTATAAAATAAATATAAAACTTGCTTGTTTGCTCTGTTCGGGATAGAAAAACTTGTGAATATTTCGGTTCACTCAAGAAGTGCGAGAAAAACTCGCCTGTGACTCGTATCTCTTTAAGCAATTCTTTCGTGAACAGAAATTCCCGCGACCTTTTATTCTTATTTGCAACTGTGTGATTGTATTGTTAACATTCGTCTATTTTCAAACGTCATCGTAAGTGAAATCTGGTCTCTGCGATATCAATTGTATTTTTCAATCTTTCCCAAATATCTTTCTCGTCCCTGAAACGAGTAAGGCTGAGGGAGGGAGGCAGGTAAAAGATTCTACCTACTATTTGCTGACCCCTGCTATGATCCTTTAAGAAGCGTAAGAATTTTGAAGGGTTATTTGAAAGAAAAGGGAGCGTGAAACTTTTTTACTTACCCCTCCTTAAAAATGATTTCAGCATCTTAAACAGATGAGATCGTAGAATGGATATAAAAGAGGGACTGGTGGACCAAAACTTTCATTTACCTAACCTATCCCTCCCACAAGTTCATATATAAATACAGTCCAGCTACTATTAAGCGGCCACCCTTGGGACTTTGAAAAGTGGCCGCTTAATTAATAGATCGAGGTTGCCTGCTTAATGAGGCATTAAATGCAGCAGTTTACTGACGTCAAAAAAAAAGTGGCTGCTTAGTTGAAGGTGGCCGTTTAATATGTGGCTGCTTATTAGAGGTCGGGCTGTGGATAAGATTAAAAATAGAACCCAGCAGAGATACTGAAATAGAAAAGGTGTGGCACGGCCGCACGGGTACACGAGGGGAGTGGAATAAATCAGTCTAGCTGTTCGTACCAAAAGGTTCGTCGCCATCGGATGATTTCACAACAACGTGAAGGTCTTGTGAGGTTGCCTGTTTAATGAGGTATTAAATACAGCAGTTTACTAACGTCAAAAACACGGGACTGAAAGTGGCTGCTTAGTTGAGGGTGGCCGCTTAATCAAGGCTGCTTATTAGAGGTAGGGCTGTGGATAAGATTAAAAATAGAACCAAGCTGAGATACTGAAATAGAAAAGGGTGTGGCACGGATACACGAGGGGAGTGGAAGAATTCAGCCTAGCTATTCGTACCAAAAGGTTCGTCACCATCGGATGATTTCACAACAACCTGAAGGTGTTGATCTTCCAAGTAACCGCGATCGGGAAATATTGGCTGCATCTGCAAATCGAAAAATGCATTTTTTATTACTTTGACCATCCTTTGTAGATCTTTCTAATCTTTTATTGTCGAGTGAAAACCCGACCTTAGCAATATGTAACTCCAAAATTGCAAAAATCTTGAAACTAGTATGTTCTTTGAAACTTTTATTTTTCAAAACGGATATAGTCATGAATTTCTTGAGCGACTTTTAACGTCACCTACTTATGTCATGCTCAACCAAGTACTCGTTCCTTATAAGAATTATCACCATCAATGTGATAATCACTGTAACCGTCAATGTGATCATCACTGCAATCATCATAAGATCATCACTGCAACTATCATTGTAATAATCACTGTAACCATCAATGTGATCATCACTGCAAACACCATTGTGATAATCACTGCATCCATCAATGTGATAATCACTGCAACTATCATTGTGATAATCACTGCAACTATCATTGAGATCATCACTGCAACCATCAATGTAATAATCACTGCAACCATCAATGTGATCATCACTGCAATCATCAATATGATCATCACTGCATCCATCAATGTGATAATCACTGCAACCATCAATGTGATAATCACTGCAACCATCAATGTGATCATCACTGCATAATCACTGCAACCATCAATATGATAATCACTGCAACCATCATTGTGATCATCACTGCAACCATCAATGTGATAATCACTGCAACTATCAATGTGATAATCACTGCAACCATCAATGTGATCATCACTGCATCCATCAATGTGATAATCACTGCATCCATCAATGTGATAATCACTGCATCCATCAATGTGATAATCACTGCAACTATCATTGTGATCATCACTGCAACCATCAATGTGATAATCACTGCATCCATCAATGTGTAATCACTGCAACTATCATTGTAATAATCACTGCAACCATCAATGTGATAATCACTGCAACCATCAATGTGATAATCACTGCAACCATCAATGTGATCATCACTGCATCAATCAATGTGATAATCACTGCAACCATCAATGTGATAATCACTGCATCCATCAATGTGATAATCACTGCAACCATCAATGTGATAATCACTGCATCCATCAATTTGATAATCACTGCATCCATCAATGTGATAATCACTGCAACCATCATTGTAATAATCACTGCAACCATCAATGTGATAATCACTGCAACCATCATTGTAATAATCACTGCAACCATGAATGTGATAATCACTGCAACCATCATTGTGATAATCACTGCAACCATCATTGTAATAATCACTGCAACCATCATTGTAATAATCACTGCAACCATCATTGTGATAATCACTTCAACCATCATTGTGATAATCACTGCAACCATCATTGTAATAATTACTGCATCCATCAATGTGATCATCACTTCAACCATCATTGTAATAATCACTGCAACCATCAATGTGATAATCACTGCAACCATCATTGTAATAATCACTGCAACCATCATTGTAATAATCATTGCAACCATCATTGTGATAATCACTGCAACCATCATTGTGATAATCACTGCAACCATCATTGTAATAATTACTGCAACCATCAATGTGATCATCACTTCAACCATCATTGTAATAATCACTGCAACCATCAATGTGATCATCACTTCAACTATCATTGTAATAATCACTGTAACCATCAATGTAATCATCACTACAGCCATCGGGTATTTATCACTGCTACCACCATTGAATACTTTCCATCATAAGTCTTGACTTTCACAATCACAATCACTATCACTATCATTGTCACTATCATTTCAGAAACAATGAGTAGCTAGATACTCACCGTTGGCAGCATATCTGCATTCCACTGTGGATGCGAGTACGCTACCGATGAGGAACAATTGGATACCCTTTTGTTTGGAACTTTCACGTCCTGCCAGTTTGTGATGTTGTTCTTACCGCTCCTTTTCGCCTCTGTCGAGAAAACCAAGGGCAATGTATTATTTCTTTCAAACCTGGAAACTTACAGTTATGGGAGCAAAGTTGGAACATCTGAACTAGATCTCAACTTGGGGGTAATCGTTGATGTAATATCGTTGATCTAAGACAACCTTCAAAGCAGTTGATCAAATTGGGTTACCTTCCAAGCAAGATGAGTGAAATTCGATGTAGAACTGTGTCTTGCTGTTGGTCATTATCTGTAAGCAGAAGAATGATCAAATCAGCGGCACACCCAAAAAAAACTTTTTTTCAAATGCTTAAAAAAAGATAGAGTAAGCCTAACAAAACAAAAGACGTTCGGGTAAACATACTTTAGCTTTAATGTACTTGAAAATTATCTTGCATTCTCCTTTTGTTTGCTGACAGGGGGGTTCTGAAAGCCAACAATAAATTACAAATAATAATGAAACTGAAATTGTACGAAATCAAGTTAAAACCAACAATTATGGGATGTGGCTGTGAGGATCAAAACCACAAACACTGTGTATGCGTCATGCGTGCTTTACCAAGGACCCGCGCTATAAAAGGGATAGCTCCCCCCACATCTGATACCTTTCCAATATTCAAATTTTGGACCAAGCGGCGGTTCAACTTATCTCTGAGCGATCGAAGTAAAGAAATTCATAAAGTTTAAATAATCGTAATCATTTCTTATATACAGCAGTGGTAAAAAGAAATGCAAGCGAATTTCTTTTCGTTCTTCGTTTTGACAAGAAATTTAATCGAAATTTCAGGGAAATTTAGTATGAAGTCTTCGTATCTAAAAATGTTCGCCAATTAGCAAAACACGTGTTTCGTCAATACTTCGCTTACTTTTCCTGCGTTTTTTTTTACCACTATTGTACATTATGTTTCGTTATAATATCCCTCCGTTGAAACAGAAATCAACAAAAACTTATGATTCTCAACAAATTAGTTATTCTGTTCATATTTTACATGAAAAAATTTCATACGTAAATAGCCCAATTGTTTTAAGCCATGTCTCTTCGGAGGTTGAGTGACAACTAAAGGTCCCTGTTTAAAGCGACCTCAAAGTATGTTGCCTTGTTGAAAGCGTGTGCAGTGCTTTTGATTTTGTTCAAGATATGTGTGATCTACCCCTGTTCCCTGTTCTGCTGTGGACATGTGATTGACAATCCATGTGTCAACAAGGATACCCTGTAAAATGAATCCCTGTTCCACTGTGGATGTGTGATTTACAAGCCATGTACCATCACAATCCTTGTAGAATGAATCGCTCTTCTGTTGCTGGTGTCTGATGAACAAAGTTAATATTATGTATCAACAAAGATAGCCTATATGATAAATCTATCCTTGTCGAAGCTAATTTGGTTGATGCTAATGATGATAGTGGTAGTGCCGGCTACGACGACGTTGATTGTGACAACTGTCAAATAACAGCTAAAACTACCCCTTCCCCTTTGAGCATGAACTAGTGAAGGCTCTTTACCTATAGGAGGTGGCACGTATTGATTGATGATGTCGACGTCAAACGTAGCAAACACTGGGGAGTGGTCACTAGTGACAATGTCGTCTGTACAACCTGTGGATTAACAGAACAATCGATCAGTCAATACAAAGCCATTGTCCAACAGTCTTTGTTTTTATCAGATTTTTGGCTCAAGGAGTCACGGGAGAACAGATAACAGGACTCGAAGTGCCCTTCCAATTCTGCCACCTGGGACCTACCCAGTAAGATTCTACGCCCTTATCCGTGAAGGCGTGAGGGTTTCTGAATAAAGAAAGCACTTCCTCAATTAGTTTAAGACCCCGAGTGAAGGTCTGGACGAGAATCGGACCCGCCCTCCCACACGGCAGACTGGCGCCTTACCAAATAGATTAACCAGATGTCAAGTCAAACGCAGAGTAAACAACATCTCATTATGCCCAGAAAATCCGTTGCAAAGTAACCACTAGCATCTCAAGGAAAATAATGAAACCAAGCTTGTAGAAGTAGCTGGGTCAATAACGTCGTAAATGAATTTTGAAAAGTCTGGTAAAACTTTGTCTAAAAGTTTTACTGATTTAGTTTCATCTTCTTTACTAGAAGCGTAAACAGTTTGGACGTGGAAACATAGGCTTGGGTGGAAACAGCTCGTGCCATTGGTTACAAATAAACCTGTCACAAGGGCAGTTACAAGAAGACCAACTTAGAAAGAAAGAACTCGTTAAGTTGAATGCTTCGAAAACTTGTTGAGTTGTTGACGGAACTCGAACCCGCAACCCTCTGATTGCAGGCTCGATTCTCGTCAGTGATTCAGAAGGTTCGCGCGTTTGCGGGTGAAGATGTTAAGCCGTAGGTCCTTTGAAATGTGGAATGTGAAACCTATTTATCCCAGGCTATTAAGGTAATTAACTCTTACTCAACCAGAAAAGACTAATTTTGAGAAACGTCACAAATACGAGCTTACCATATGATGTATTGACAATTTTTGTTTCCGGGAGAGAATGCCACAACACTCGGTCACACCAAGATGGAAGATTGATAATTGTCTGTTCACAACAAATAAGAGAAGTTCAAAGATCAACTCGTTATAAAAGAAACTCTTACTGTTACCTCATACAACTGTTCCATGTGTCTTTTTAAACCGCATATCTCATCACAAAAACATATACATGAATATATTTTAAAATTTGGATAAAAAAGGTTGGGACTAGGCGTGACAACCAGTCAATAACATTTTTCTCTAAAGGGAGGTTTATGTATGTTATAAAATACTGTTTAAGTTTTCCATGGAAAAAAACTTGTCAATTTCAAAACTACAGCTCTGTAACGTAAATCAAGACTTCAAACGGAAGTCTTAATCTCCCACTATCCAACGGGTTCAATAATCTCCCATTATACAACGGATTAAAAATCTCCCGGTATCCAAGGGATTCGATGGTCTCCCATTATCCAATGGATTCAACAATTTCCTAGCATTCAACGGATTAAATAATCTCCTTGCACCAACGGATTAAATAATCTCCTAGCATCCAACGGATTCAATAACCTTCCATTATCCAGTGGATTCGATAATCTACAATTATCCAACTGATTCGATAATCTTCTATTACTCAACAGATTCAATATCTCCCAGCATCCAACGTATTCAATAATCTCCTATTATCAAACGCATTCAATAAGCTCCCAGCATCCAACGGATTCAATAATCTCCTATTATCAAAAGAATTCAATAATCTCCCAGCATCCAACGGATTCAATAATCTCCTATTATCAAAAGCATTCAATAATCTCCCAGCATCCAACGGATTTAACAATCTTTAAATAAATAAAATGATAACAATGATATGGCATGGTTGAACAACAGCACTCCAACAAAAACTATAACAAAATAAAAATATTGCAATAAATCTGCAACTGCGGCGTGTTGTACGTACCCCAGAACGTTTGACTTTCTCTATTACGTACTCGTTCCTAGCTCCTCTCTTGTAACGGTACGTTGGCTCAAAATGAATCTCTTCCTCCTCTGTTGTAAGACAATAGTTCAAAGGTAACAATATTATTCTTTCGTCTGATTAAATTGTGTGAGGGATAGTTAGAGAAGCAGGGTTACAAGACGTTGTATAAACACCGTTATACAGTCATTCATCCTTACCACAATAACAAAACTAAATTAACCATGATTATGTTACGTAAGATAGTTCTAAACGAACCTCTTCCTCCTCTGTGATATGTCAACAATAACAACGACAAAAAAAAACAAAATAAAATAAATAAAATAGGACTAAACCGATAAAAGACAATAATTGGAATAACCTGGACAGTGAAACAAAAACTGTCCCCACATTAACGATTTTAAAAGATTTTTCCCATAATTTCAACTTATTCCTTTTTTCCATTTCATCTAGTAGTACAGATAATGTATTTTAATAATTTGATACTGTACCATTGATATCGCACTACTATGTTTAATATCTTTAAGTGTAAGACCTTTGTAAAAATCGTATATCTCTGACAAAATCTTACTCAGAGATTATTGTTATTATTAAAACAATGCTTTTACGTGGGTTCAAAACGAACCTCTTTCTCAATAACATTAAGCAATAAAACACATTTCCCGTGCATTAAATTTTTTTATTGCACGATGAGGGGGGAGGGGAGAATTGATAAAAAAAAACTCGTAAGTCACGAGCTGTCCACGACGATAATGATATTGTGTGGTTGGACAACAACAACAACGACAATTTTAAAAAAATGAAAATAGCGTGTATAAAAAAAGATAGTTATGACATAAAAACAACGACAATAAGAACTACAAAATGAAAATAAATGCAGCAAATACAAATAAAAATTTAAATAAAAATGATAATGATATGGCGTGGTTGGACAACAGCACCAATGAAGACTATAATAAAATTAAAATATTGCAAACAAAACTAACAATAACAATACTAAACATTATTCTGGTTATCTGGATCGTTGAGCCCATATTGTAATTTCATTGTTCCTTACCTCTTCGCTAAAATATGAAATGTTCAGATATTGAAAGTTAGCATATGCCACTCAAGGACAACACTCTTTGGTTATTTCTAACTGTCCTTAATAACCCACAACCAAACTCCTAGCTGACTCTGAGGCTAAGCTGGTTAGTGCGACGTAGACTGTTTCGTAGGTCGTAGGTTCGAATCCCACCGAGGTCAGAGATTTTTTCTCTTTCCTTTGTATGGGTTTATGGGGTTCTTTGTTAATGCTGTAGATCAGAGAAACTTGGACTGTTCCCCAGTCCAGTGGTAAGGCCTCACTCGAATCTTTGTGCTGTATTTACACATGAGCAACTCAAGGGCAACACTCTTTGAAAATCAAAGTTGTTATAATCGATAATAATAATTAAAGCCAGTATCACGCAATCAATTCTGACCAATAATATCACACATGCTTAAAATCTATTGTATAGTTATGATTTACTGCTTGGCATTGAAATGAACATGTCTGATGCAGTGCAAGATAATACAACACCCAAATTCCAGATAGTTTAAATTGTCTAAAGGTAATGGACTTGCAGTAGATTTCAAAAATTTATCTGTTCATGCAGTGACGTCATCATCACGTCATAGGCACTTTAATTTAAATGATTATATGTTTTCCATCTGAACTAAATAATGAAAGACCGTAATGGATAGCAAAAGTTTTTGAAATGAGATTCCACTTTTGCTTCGACTCATCTGCTGGCCAAAATAGTCGCCGTCCGTTATAGTCTCCTTGGCTGTTAGCTAATATTGATTCGAAAGAATACTCTCGATGACAGGACTGATAAGCGGAATGATACAAGGATATAATGCACAACTCGAGTTCTTTTTCAACTCAGTTATGAATAAAGAACGAAAGATAATCACAACGGAAGATTTAGGGGGCGTCCTGAAATTGATTTACTACCGATTGGACATTAAGGGGGAGGAGGGGGGATGCAATGATTGCCAGTGGACGTTAAGCAAAAATGCTTTAAAATAGCAAAAACGCTATCCATTTATTGAAAGAAATGAATCAGTATGATAAATTGCATCAATGTAATTATTAATGAATCAAGCTTAACTGTCGGTTCAGGTCCATGTCTAAGTCGGAGTCAGTGTCCGAGATGGCAATTGTAATCAACATTATTTCAACTTCGTATACTGCTTACAAAGTAAATTGTATTAGCAAGTTTTAATAAACATATAAAAAGATCAAAACAATAATGTACCTTAAGGAAGGGGGGAGCCCTTTATGTTCTGGACGTTAAGTGATGCCAAATCTATTTAACGACGGCCCCTTAGCATCTAAAAAAGGAAAAATAGCTCACCAAACTCGAAGAAAATTGTTCTCTTCTTCTTTTGATGCAGTAATTGATCAGCATTGCGTAACCTGTCGTTGTTCTTTGAGTCTCTAGCTTCTTTGTACTCCTAATAGGCAACAAAATGTTTCGTAATTCCAAAACATTCTTGGACCTTAAGGTTTTATATCAAAGGTCTATACCAAAGGATGAAATTACATTAATAACATTACAAAATCATGCATCCGTTTTTTACCAAAGGTCTGTTTTGTTGCTATTACTGTTGCTAATACTGCTACTGTTACTGTGACTAATAATGAAAATCAAAATATATCCTTTCTCGAGCCAAGTGGCAAACTAGGCCGGTGTTTAGCTCCGGTTTCTGTAGAGTTAAGCGGATGAGAGTCTTTGACTCCACATAAGTCACTAACTCATCGCAGGTTAGCCCCCAGCAGAACTGGTACTCATTTATACAGCTGTGCCAGTTAGAACAAGTCGAGTTAAGTGTCTTTCTCAAGGACACAACATGTAAACACACATAACTTTTATATACCATATGCCACTCAAGAACAACACTCTTTGGTTATAACATTATAGCATAACCAATTCTAATTGAATCACGCTGTAAAAACTTTTTGGAATTCAACAAAACTTATTCCTGCTTTATCCTGAAGGATCACCCTGATTCGGGTAAAAAAAAGAAAGAGTTTAAAACTCATTTGCTTCCCTTGAAATAAAAGTATCTTAACCCAACCAGGACACGAGTAAGTTCTTGATACTCTATACTTGCAAGAGATCGCCAAAAATGGCGTCGACGTGTCGTGGCCCTATTTCCCACTCGGGAAGAGGGGGATAAGTAACTCTCTACATAGTACGTTACCTCAACTGTCAGCTCCGTTCTGTAGTTGAGATCTCCGAACCAAAATAGATGATGGAACTGGTTTGTGATATCAAAAACACTCTTTTGACCTAGAGTTAAACCCCGCAGAATGTCGTGGTAATTTTGGTTTCGTCTGAAAACAACGGAATTTAAAAAAGACTGAGATACATGAGAATCATTGCTTGTTATGTTGTTACTGTTGCTATTGATACTGCTACTACGTACCATTACTATTACAACTTCTACTTCTTCTTCAAAGGTCTGTATTACACCCAATTTCTTTCTCCCTCTACTTTTCTCAGTTTATTTACTTAAATTTAAAACAAAATCATAAACTCTCAACAAAACTTCAAAATTTGTTGAAGCAATGGTCATTTTCGGAATCTACTTGTAAAGACAAAGAAAATGAATGGTCATTTTGTAAGTTTTCAAGTAGTGGTTTCAAAGTTGGAGCATTTTCAGTTTATGTGAAGCCGCTTTTAGAAGGATAAGGGTTAACATGTATGTTGCTGATCTGCAGTTTCTATCAACTTAATACTGACCTTAGAACTCTTTGCGCCCTTGCTGCAAGGTGGCAGTTAACGAAACAAAATGAAGTTGCTCCAAAACAAAACGAAATTCCAACACCTCCTTTGTTCCCTGCAAATCCAGAACAAACAAAGCTTAAAGCAAACAAGGTCAGTTTTGACTGATGCAAATGTCAAATAAACTTGTGGTTCCCTAAGCAGCAGGGATGGCACATTGGCAAGATAACTGTCTCCCAATCCTGAGGTCCCCGGTTCGATTCCTGGCCTGGTCGAAGGTTGAATATTTGGGTAAACTTCTTTCCCGCTAAAGGCCGCTCAGCTTTCCATCCTTCTGGGGTCGGTTAAATAAGTGCCAGCATACATGGACCGCTTTGAAGCGGCAACCTGGGGCGCCTGTGTATGCTTCCGGTCTGCTGGGGGTAAACTGATCATTGTAAAGTGCCTTTGAGCATTCATATGGGAAAGGTGCTATATAAATGGACCACTTTACCTTAAAAGAGGGTTCCCATTGTTTACGAAAATTATTACTTCAAGACTTTTTCAAGGTGGATTCGCAGAATTTTCCAGATTCACTCCAGATTACTACAGATATATTTACCTAGCCTATTTCCCAGCCCTGTTTTGACACTTGATTGTTGTACGTGGCTGATGAGATGCTCATGTTCTCTCTTCACCAATACAACCAGACGAATACCCCAAAGCTGGGAAACCATCACCTACCAAGGTGGGTTAGGAAGACATTAGAAGACATCAGACATGTAATAGGTAGGACTACTAAGGTGAAATAAGGTAATGACGTTATGTGAGCTGAAATAAGGAAGGACATTAAACAGGTAGAAAGAAAGATAAAGCGAGGTGTGATGAACAAAGATGAGGGTAAGATTGGCAGCTGGAAGTGGAGATGCCGAAAGAGGAATTGTAAGGTGAATGTGGAATGTAGATATAGAATCAGGGAGGGCATAAGGTAAATTCGGAGTAGTTGGAGATTTATTGGTATGCAAAAAGACGGCGTAGGTGAGTTAGAACAGAAGTGAAGATGGAAGAGGAGGGCAAAACATGTCAAGGTAACAGAGGAGGGGCCGGACAGGTGAAGGTGAAGGCGGAAGTAGAGATGTCGCAAATGAAAATACAGGTGCAAGCCGAAGTTCAAGTGGTGATGCAGGCAGAAGTATAATCTGAAGTGGAAGTGAAGATGGAGGTAGAAACGAAGATGAGGATGAAATGGCGAACTTGGTGGAGATGGATGTGAAAAGGAATATGGAGGTGGAAACTTAGCCGAAAAGCAAGATGGATGTGGATCTGGGGATGGACGAAAAAGTCGAAAGGAGACGGATGTGCAAATAGAGAGAACTGGAGGTGAAGATGAAGGGAGACGTGTAGATAGAAGAAGAGGTAGAGATGGAGGTGACGGTGAAAACGAGATGGAAGGTGGAGGAAGACATGTAGATAGATGATGTGAAGGTAGCGACGATTTACAAAGAAGATAGAAATGGAAGATGAAGGTGGAAAAAGGACTTAGACGTGAAGTCGGAATTAATTTTTCCAGGTTTTAATTGCGGAAAAACTAAACAAGACTGAAAATGAATGCGAGGATGTAACATCAAAGAACTTCAAATTTACCGATTTTAATTCGATAGCAAATCTGTTCTTAAGATCAGATTTAATTCTTCCGACCCAGTCCTTTTCACTAATGCTTGCCTCCTGTTTGTAAAATAAAACAAGTGCAAACGTTAAAATGAAGTATCGTATAAATACCGAACTTGCCCAAATTTTTGTAGTAAAAACAAATTAAGTTCTTGCCAGCAAACCCTTTCCCTTTTTCTGAAACCAAGCAGATCAAGGCCGCAAAAAGACTCAGTAAGAATAATTTAGATCAGACACTTTTTGGTGTAAACTTCAACCGTAGGTAGAGTTCAAAGCGAGCTTCGTTTAATTAATCTTTTAAGTCAAAAAAAAGTTGTGCAAGTATGTAATGCATCTTTCTTTGCATTATACACTTTATTTCCAAATAAACTATTAAAAATGTAGCATTTTTTAAAATGGCAATAGGAAATAACTGGTTTCGTACTTTTTGTTGCTAAGAGCTATCAAATAAATTCATAGAGTATCTTAAATCCAAGGTTATCAAAGGCTTCAACAGATGTCGGTGGTTTAAGGCTTTTAAAGGGCTGAATCTTTGCCCAAACATAAGGACTTCCTATAATTTTCGACATTAATAGTAGCCTGGAACATATAAATTATTTGCAGAACTGACCTGAGTACCAATTGCATAAATATCATGTGGGATATCCTCAAATGCCACATCCCTCGTCTTGCCTTGACCTTTGCATTGAAACCATGACATCATACTGTGTGGTGGCTGCACGTCACCTATGACGTAACATGATGACAACAATTTCAACCAGTTATACACTTGGCTAAAAACTAAATCCTTTCTAGAGTCTAAGTGGCTCATTAGGCCAGTGCTTATCTCTGGCTTCTGTAGCTAGTGTTAAAGCGGATGAGAGTCTTTGACTTTCCCTGGACGGCAGATCTGGTACTCATTTATACAGCTGAGTCGACCGTACCTGCTAAATGAGTTTAATCACTCACGCGACTATCACGCATATAATACACGCTATAGAGATTTGCTTCGTC